>JAJJMF010027915.1:521138-543335 GCA_022058775.1 Vitis hybrid cultivar | reverse complement strand
ACCTCACCTTCCAATAGCTCGTAGGAGATAACTAATGGATAGAAATCGAAAAGCTTATCAAGTATTGGCCGTTGGAAGTTCTCCAAAGGAAATAAAAACCAAACTTTGCATTAATGAACCTTTAATGAAAAAACGACTACCTTACCTTCCAGGTGCGAGAAATTTCCATGGGATTGCATCCAAGCCATCACATAACATCCATAATTTAGAGAAACTAAAAGTTTTAGCCAATCATCCTCTGAGGAAAAGCCCTCAGAGGCTGTTTGGCTACTAAGAAAATAGAAATGGGGAAGAACAGGAGAAGAGAGAAAAACAGAGCAAGGCTCTGTATAGTCTATATATTTATATATTTATATCTCCATCCGTCTTTGTATATTTTACAATGGATGCACGGGAATATATATAGAGAAGTTTTTCCAATCTTCCTAGCTAAGAAATCTTATGATTGGTGGATTACAAGGAGAAGAATGGAAATTTATACAAAAATATCTAAAAGAAAAGATCTAAAGTGGAGTCGGCGGAATAGAGGAAAATTCGCACCACGCATGGGCTGTGAGAATTTGGAAGGTGTTGTGCGAGTTTCGCACAAGCTTCACACAAGCTGAAGGTGTTGTGCGAATTTCAAGGAGTTGTGCGAATTTCAAGGTGTTGTGCGAATTTCGCACAAGCCTGGAGCAGTTGTCTTCCGAAGGCTATATCTTCCTCATTTCAGCTCCAAATCGTACACGGTTTGAAGCGTTCGATTCTTGACTTCCTGAGCTTTGAAATGGTATATAGCATGTAGAAAATGGACTACGGGAAGTGCTCCAAAAGTGCAAAGGAAGACTGCAGTTGCTGTCCTCTATTTTCTTCATTTTCTCTTTGCTTCTCTCCTTTGCTTCTCTTTGCTTCTCTCCTTTGCTTGGCTTGTCCTAATGATCCAAAAAGCTGTCAAAACACTAAAACTAGCCACAAATATGATTAGAAGTCATTGCTAGGTCCTTAACATGCCAATTGGGATTAAGATGGAGAACTACTACACAAAAGTGCTTAAAACATAATGAATTAAAGGTGTAAAATAACACATTTTGGGTAGTAATCAAGGCATGAGTTGTTCATATCATCTAGAGGTTTGAGCACATGACGAGGAATAGTTTATATCATCCAATCCCTTAAGCTATCATAGCATCTTGAACCCTTAGTTGATGACCCAATGTCGTTGATGTCATCCAAACCTCGGAGCTAATTATAGCATCTACACACCTAAGCTCATTACTTAGAGTAGTTAATGTCATCAAACGCCCTGAGTTGTTCATAACATCTAGAGTCCTCAGCTAATGACTCGTAGTTGTTCATGCATACCACAACCTTGAGCTGTTAATAGTATCTAGAGCCCTGAGCTCATGACATAGAGTCATTATTGTGATCCATAGCCTTGAGTCGTTCATATCATCTAGAGGCTTGAGCACACGGCGTAGAATCGTTTATAGCATTTAACACCCTAAGCTATCAATAACATTTAAAGCCCTGAGTTCATGATGTAAAGTCGTTCCACTCATCCACAACCCTGAGCAATTTATAACATCTAAAAACCTGAGCTCATTAGCTAAAGTAGTTCAAGTCATCGACAACCTCGAGTTCTTGATAACATCTAAGGCCTTGAGCTCATGACCCCGAGTTATTAAGGTCAATCATAACCCTGAGTTCTTCAAAGTATCTAGAGCTCTATGCTCATGAGTCGAAGTAATTCATGTCATCCACAACCCTGAGCTATTTATAGCTTCTAAAGCCCCGGGCTAACAACCTTGATTCATTTATGTCTCCTTAGCCTTGAGTTGTTCATACTATCTGGATCTATGAGCTGACTACCTCGAGTCATTCTTGTCAACCACAACCTTGAGGTATTCATAACATCTAGATCCTCATGCTTATGACCTGGAGTAGGTCAAGTCATCCACAACCGTGAGTTATTCATAACATCTGGAGTCCTGAGCTCACAATGCAGATTCGTTCATGTCAACCATACCTTTAAGTTGTTCATAGCATCTAGAGCCTTGAGCTTACAACCCAATATTGTTCATGTCATCTATAGCCCTAAGCTATTAATAACATCCAGATCCCTAAGCTCATGGCCTAGACTACTTCATGTCAACCACAAATCTAAGTTGTTTATAGCATCTAGAGCCCTAAGCCCACAATCCAGAGTTGTTCATGTCATACACAGCTCTAAGCTATTAAGAGGCTTAAGTACACGATGCAGAATCATTCATATCATCCAATGCCCTGAGCTATTCTAAACATCTAAAGCCTTGAGCTCATAACCCAAAATTGTCCATGTCAACCACAACCTTGAGCTGCTCATAACATCTATAGCCCTAAGACCACGACCTTGAGTCATTCATGTCTTCTATAAACTTGAGCTGCTCATAACATCTAGAGCCTTGAGGTCATGACCCAAAGTCATTCATGTCATCCATAGTCCTGAGTTGTTCATTGCATCTATAGGATTAAGCACACGATGTAAAATCATTAATATCATCCAATGTCCTAAGCTCTTCATAGCATCTAGAGCCTTATGCTCACGACCAGGAGTCGTTCATGTCATTCACAGCCCTGAGATGTACATAGTATTTAGAGCCTTGAGTTTTTCATGGAATCTAGAGCCCTGACCTCAGGACCTAGAGTCATTCATGTAAACCATGACCTAGAGCTATTCATAATATCTATAGCCCTAAGCTCATGAGTCGAAGTCGTTCATGTCATCCACACACTTCAGTTTTTCATAGCATTTAGAGCCCTCGACTCATGACCTGGAGTCATTCATGTCAACCACAACCTTGAGTTGTTCACAACATCTAGAGTTTGGGGCTCATGACCTTGAGTCATCCATGTCATCCACATGCCTAAGTTGTTCATAGCATTTAGAGCCCTAAACTCATGACCCAAATTCGTTCATGTCATCCATAACCTTGAGCTATTATCGAATGACATGAGCTTTTGATAGCATTTAGAGCATTGAGCTCATGACCCAAAGTCATTCATGTTAACTATAGACTTGAGTTGTTCATCGCATCTGAAGACCTCAGCTCTCGACTCCAAGTCAATCATGTCATTAAAAGCCCTGAGTTGTTCATATCATCTAGAGGTTTGAGCACACAATGAAGAATAGTGGATATCACCCAATCCCTTGAGCTGTCATAACATCTTTACCCTTAGCTCATGACCTAATGTCATTGATTTCATCCACACCTCAGAGCTATTTATAACATCTACACACTTGAGCTCATGACCCAGAGTAGTTTATGTCATCAAAAGCCAGGAGTTGTTCATAACATCTAGAGCCCTTAGCTAACGACTCGTAGTCATTCATGTATACCATAACCTTGAGCTATTAATAGTACTTAGAGCCCTTAGCTCATGACCTGGAGTCGTTATTGTCATCCATAGCCTTAACCTGTTCATATCACCTAAAGGCTTGAGCACACGACGTAGAATCATTTATGTCATCCAATACCCTAAGTTGCGAATAGCATTTAAAACCCTGAGCTCATGACATGAAGTTGTTCCTATCATCCATACCCATAAGCTTTTTATAGAATCTAAAGACCCGAGCTCAAGAGCTAAAGTAGTTCATATGATCGATCATCTTGAGCTGTTTATAGCATCCAAGGCCTTGAGCTCATGACGTAGAGTCATTGAGGTCAACCATAACCCTAAGTTGTTTAAAGTATCTAGAGCCCTGAGCTTATGACTTGGAGTAATTGATGCCATCCACAACCCTGAGCTAATCCTAGCTTCTAAAGCCCTGAACTCACGACCTTGAGTTATATATGTCATCCATAGACTTGAGTTGTTCATACCATCAAGATCCATGAGCTAACGACCTAGAGTCATTCATATCAGCTACAACCCTGAGCTATTCATAGCAGCTAAAGCCTGAAGCTCATGTCTTATAGTCGTTCAAGTCATCCATATCCTTGAGTTATTCATCGCATCTAGAGCCCTAAGGTCATGATTGGGATTTGTTCATATCATCCACAACCTTAAGCTGATAATATTATCTAGAGGCTTGAGCACCCGACATAGAATCGTTCATATCATCCAATGCCTTGAGCATTTCATAGCATCTAGAGCCTTTTGCTTACGACTCAAAATTGTTCATGTCATCCACAACCCAAAGCTATCCATAGAATCTAGACTTATGCTCATGACCTAGAGTAGTTCATGTCATCAATAGCCCTAAGTTGTTCCTAACGTCTAAAGCCCTGAACTTAAGACTCAAAGATGTTCATGTCAACCACAACCTGAGCTCATGACCTAGAGTCGTTCCTATCATATAACACCCTAAGTTTTTCATAGCATCTAAAGCCTTAAGCTCATGACCTAGAGTCATTCATGTCATCCACAGCCTATATCTATTCATAGCATCTAGAGACTTGAGAAAATAAACTAGAGTAATTCATGTCATAGACAACCCTAAGTTGTTCATAGTATTTAGAGTGTTGAGCCTATGACCCAAAGTAATTCATGATTGATAGCCATGAGTTGTTCTTAACATCTATAGCCCTAAGCTCACAATTTGAAGTGGATCATGTCAACCACAACATTCAGTTGTTCATAGCATCTAAAGCCATGAGCTCATGACCTAGAGTTATTGAAGTCAACCACAACCCAAAGCTGCTCAAAGCATTCAGATACTTGAGAACATGACGTAGAATCCTTCTTATCATCCAATGCTCTAAGTTGTTCATAACATCTACACTGAGCTCATGACTAAAAGTCGTTCATATCATCCACACCCCTGAACTATTCATAGTATCTAGAGACCAGTGCTCATAAGCCAAAGTAGTTCATGTCATCGAAAACCCTGTGTTGTACATAGCATCTAAGGCCTTGAGCTCATGACCCGGAGTCATTGAGGTCAACCATATCCCTGAGTTGTTCAAAGTATCTAGAGCTTTAAGTTCATCAGTTGGAATAATTCATGTCATCCATAACCCTGAGCTGTTCATAGCTTCTAAAGACCTGAGCTCACAACCTTGAGTCATTTATGTGTCCATAGGCTTGAGTTGTTTATACAATCTAGAGCCATGAGCTAATAACCTAAAGTCATTCATGTCAACCACAACCCTGAGCTATTCATAGCATCTAGAGCCTCGAGCTCATGACCTGGAGTCGATCAAGTCATCCACGACCTTGAGTTGTTCATAGCATCTAGAACCATGAGGTCATGATTGAGAGTCGCTCATGTCATCCACAACCTTTAGTTGATCATAGCATCTAGAGGCTTGAGCACACGATGTAGAATCATTCATATCATCTAATGCCCTGAGAATTTCATAGCATCTAAACCCTTTTTCTCATGATTACTACTCAAAAAGTGCTCTTTTATAGCTTCTTATAAACTCTTTTAAACACTTTTGAGTAGTATTTATTACCTTTTAACTCAATTAGCACATTAAAGACCCTTGCAAGTGTTACTAATCAATTTTTGGCTAGTATTGGTGTTTATGGTAGCTTTTTTATCATTAGAACAAGTCAATAATGAGTGAGAACTTGGTATAGTCCATGGCAAAGCAAGATTGAAGCCAAATTACATGAGGAATCCAAGTTTTAGAGAGCTTCGAAGCCTTTGCCAAATCAATCAAGTATGCAAGGATGAGAATCAGAGAAGGAATCTAACATTCGTGAATTTCGCAACCCCTTGCGAAATATTCGCAAGCTTGCAAATTGCCTAGGAAGGAATTTCACAAGCCTTGCGAAACTAAGGATGAATTTTGCAACCCCTTGCGAAATTTTCGCAAGCTAGAAGGAAAATTCGCAAGCTAGAAGGAAATTTCGCAAGCCAAAAGGAAATTTGGCAACCCCTTTTCTACCTTGCAAAATTTTCGCAACCTTGTGAAATCTTCTTGAAATCTTCAGATATTTTTGCACCGACTCCGTTAGATTTTTATCTCAAGATATTTTGTGTAATTATCTATTCTCTCCTTGTAATCAGCTAAAGATCTTTTTAGATATTTAGGATATCTATTTGAGGGGCTAAAAATATCTCTCTATATATGTCCTAATATATCTCTTTTTACAAGATCTATCTCATAATCTCAGAAGAAATTCTTCGGGGGGATCACTTGTACATTTTTAGTAAGAAATATACAGAGCTTTGCTCTGCCTTACCTACTCACTTTGATTGTATTTTCTTTCTAGCCAAACAATCTCTAAAGATGTTCTCCCAAAGGATGAGTGGCTAAACTTTTTGTTTCTTGGACTGAAGGAAGCTAGGTAAGGAATCTGGATACAAAAGTGGGAGTTTTCCTTGTTTAAGTTTTTAATGAAGAGGAAGTTGTGACCTGGTAATGGTTTTTATATTTATAGTTAACTTAAAATCCCTTATAATCACCTGGGCCAACACTTGGTAAGCTTTTCGGACTCAATCCATAGAAATCCATTAGTTATCTCTTGCGAGCCTCTAGAAGGTGGTTTAAAGGTAGGATTACCTAGAATAACCAACACTTGGTAAGCTTTTGGACTCCCTGGAGACATCCATGAGTTATCTCCTATGAGCTTTTAAAGGGTAATCCAAGGTTAAGGATCACCTTGAATGGCAAATACTAGGTGAGAGATACAAGCCATTGCAAGATGTATCAGTGAGAGGGATTTAGTGTTTGAAACCATTAATGGGAAGTAACTATACCACACTGGTTTGGGAAATAACTATAGGTTAAATCCCCAATGCGAGGAAAAGATCCAAACTCTCCTCTTTTATATGCAGAACCTGAACCTAGTGACCTGAAATTCCAAGGAACCTTTTCTTTGTAATTAAACTAAGTTACTATTTTTGGTTAGCTTAAAACCAAACCTTTTTCAACCATCATTATGTTTTTTTTTTAAAGCTGACTTATAAAAGAAAAAACACCAATCCAATTCTTTAAACTAATATCATGTGTGAAATGAAAACCCATCCCTGTGGACGATCCTAGAACCACTATGCTATGCTAGCTATGCTACCCTAGTATATGGTGAATTAGGTTTATAAATTTTGTTGATAACTCCTATCTGAGGACTAAATCAAGAGTACACCAATTGGGGATGAATCAACTCATGACTTGAAATTGTACATGTCATCCACAACTCAGAGCTATCCATAGAATCTAGAGACTTGTGCTCATCACCGAGAGTTGTTCATGTCATCGAATACCCTAAGTTGTTCTTAACATCTAAAGCCCTCAACTTAAGAATTAAAGATATTCATGTCAATCACAACCTAAGGTCATGATCTAGAGTAGTTTTTGTCATCTAACACCCTCAGTTCTTCAATACATCTAGAGCCCTGAGCTCATGATCTAGAGTCGTTCATGTCATCCACAGCCCAAAGCCATTCATAGCATCTAGAAACCTAAGCTCATAAAAGAGAGTAGCTCATGTCATTAACAAGCCTAAGTTGTTCATAGTATTTAGAGCCTTGAGCCTACAACCCAAATGATTACTACTCAAAAAGTGCTATTTTATAACTTGTAATTAACTCTTTTAAACACTTTTTAGTAGTAGTTATTACCTTTTAACTCAATTGGCATGTTAAGGACCCTTGCAATCATTTCTAATCAAATTGTGTTAAGTTTTGGTGTTTTTGATAGCTTTTTGATCACCAAAGCAATCTAAGATGAGGGAGAGCTTTATATAATCCATGGAAAAGCAAATGGAAGCTCATTTACATGAAGAATCCAAGCTTTGGAGCTTCGTAGTTCTTTGCCAAAGCCAATCAAGAATGCAAGGAGGAAAAACAGAGGAATCTAATGTGAAGAATTCAAGAGGACAGAAACTGTTGGACATATTTCGAGTACTTTCTGGAGTCCTTTTGATACATACTATATGTCGTTTCGAATCTCGATAAGTCAGAAGTCCAACGCTTCCAACGGTACACAAATTGGAGTTGAAATGAAGAAGTTATGGTCGTTTGAAGACAACTGCATCAAGATGCAAAATGAGCTGCGAAACCACCTCCAAGCACATGTGTGCCACTTCGCAAGTTGAAACTCCATCTTCGCAGCTGCGAACCACGTTGCAAATTCACCTCCAAGCTGTGAAACAAGTTGTAAATCATCTCCAAGTGGCAGAATCACCTCCAAGTTGTGAAATCACAAATTCAACTTGCAAAATCAAAGTTCAAACTTGCAAAATGGACAATTCAAACTTGCGAGATCCACTTCTGTAAACTCAGATATTTGCCACCGACTAAGTTAGATTTTTTCTCAAGATATTTTGTGTAAATTTCTATTTTCTCCTTGTAATCAGTCAAAGATATTATTGGGATATTTCTTAGAAAATATCTTCTCTCTATATATCTTTGAACCAATGTAAAGAATGAATCATATATCAGATATGTAATCAACGATAGTAAGAAATATTCTACAGAGCACTTGCTCTATTTTTCCTTCATATTTTTGTTTTCTTGTTATTTTTATTTCTAGCAAATCAAACTCTGAGGATGTTTCCTCAAAAGATGAGTGGCTAGGCTTTTTGTCTCTTGGAGTGAAGAAAGCCGGGTAAGTTTCCAAATGCAAAATTGGAAGTTTTGTTGTTTCAGTTTTTAATGAAGAGAAAGTGTGACCCGTTAATGGTTTCTATGTTTTTAGTTAACTTAAAACGCCTTGAAATCACCTGGGCCAACACTTGGTAAGGCAAGTGATCTCTGTCCATTGAGATGCACTAGTTTACCTCTTGTGAGCCTTTGGGAGGTGGTTTAAAGGTAGGATTTTCTAGAATAGCCAACACTTGGTAAGATTTTGGACTCCAAGGAGACATCCATTAGTTATCTCTTGCGAGCTTTTGACGGGTAATCCAAGGTTAAGGATCATCTTGAATGGCCAATGCTAGGTGAGAGGTTTGAACCATTGCAAGATGCATCAGTGAGAGTGATTTAGTGTTTGAACCCATTAAAGGGAAGCATCTGTACCACACCAGTTCGGGAAATAACTATATGTTAAATCCCCAATGCGAGGAAAAGAAACAAGTGACCGGAACTCCCTTTTGTATAAGAACCTGAGCTTAGTGATCTGAAACTCCAAGAAACACTTTTCTTTGTAATTAAAATCAGTTACTATTTTTTATTAGCTTAAAACCAAGCCTTTTTCAACCAAAGTTTATGGTTTCTTTTAAAGCTAACCTTGGAATGAAAAGCACCAATTCATCTTTGAATTAATATCGATTATGAAGTGAAAACCCATCCTAGTGAACGATCTTAGAGCCACTAGGCTATGCTAGCTGAGGCTATCCTAGTACATGGTGTAATAGGTTATAAATTTTGTTGATTACTCCCATCTGAGGACCAAAATAAAGGTACATCAATTGGGAACGAATCAAATGGCGTCGTTGCCGGGGATGGTGCCACTTTACAGTGATATCACCTTTCTAAAGTACTTGTGATCTTCATCACAAGTTTGGTGACTTTTCTTTTCTTTTTATTTGTTTCTTTTTCTTTGTTCACATTTTAATATATCTTTTATTTAGTTTTTAGTTAATCTTAATAATTTTCTTTTTTCTTTAGAATTTTTTTCTTTTATTTTCTTTTGTTTTCTCTATTTTTAATTCACAAATTGCTAGTTGTGCATGCCATATTGAATACGAGGTAGCAGAGGAAGCCATGAACTTCATGAGTTATGTGGCTGAAGTTTCAAGAGGATGGGATGAACCAAATGCTAGAGATATGGGAAGAATGAAGTCTCAACCTAATGCTAAGGGTGAGATGTATATTTTAAATGACGACATAGACATGAAGGCAAAGATTGCAGCTATGGCAAGGAGATTGGAAGAGCAAGAAATGAAGAAGATGCAAGAAGTGCAAGCCATATCTCAGACACCATTACAAGCTATGCCTTGTGCCATTTGTCTATCTTATGAGCACTTGGTGGATGAGTGTCCTACCATTCCAACGGTGAGAGAAATGTTTGGTGATTACAACACCTACAATTCCAATTTGAGGGACCACCCAAATTTCTCTTGGAAACCACAGCCACCTCAGTACCAGCAACCTGCTCAAGCACTTCCGCAAGCCTCGAACCTTGAACAAGCTATGGTGAATCTTACCAAGGTCATGGGAGACTTTGTTGGAACTAAAAAATCCATCAATGCTCAACCCAGTCAAAGAATTGACAGTGTAGAGAGTTCATTGAACAAAAAGATGGATGGAGTGCAAAATGATCTATCTCAGAAGATAGATAATCTCCAATATTCAATCTCAAGGTTTGCCAACCTCAACAAAGTGCAAGAGAAAGGAAGCTTTCCTTCTCAACCTTATCAAAATTCCAAGGGTATCCATGAAGTGGAGGCTCGAAAGGGAGAATCTTCAATGGTGAAGGAAGTTAAAACGGTTATCACTTTGAGGAGTGGTAAAGAGGTTGATTTGCCCACATCCAAGCTAGAGCATAAGGTAGAGAGTAAAGTAGAGAAAGAGATAAGGGAGGAAAACAAAGGAAAGAGAAAGGGGAAAAGCATAGAGAGAGATGACTATGATCTTAATATAGATGAAGAACCACAGAGGATAGTCATCAAGGAAGAAATGATGAAGAAACATATGCCTCCACCTTTCCCCCAAGCTTTGTATGGCAAAATCATACAGAGCAAGTCTCAAGTGAGAGATGCAAACTTCATATGGGATCCGGGCAAGCTGAGCCAGGATCAAATTTTTTTATGCACTTAGTCTTTTTAAAGACTAGCTAGTCCATATCTTTTTATTTTATTTTATTACTTGTTTTAATTTTGATTTCAATGCTTTAATTTTACTTTGTTTTGATTTAACATAGGTTTTTGAATGATCAAAATAAGGAGGAAATCAACCTCCTTGAGCCACAGAAAGCCTAATCAGAAAAGGGTTAGATGGGCTTGGTTTCACCAAAGTCCATATTTTTTGTTTAATTTTTTTAATTTAAAAGTTTTTTTTATTCTTTTGATTTTAGTTTTGGTCTTAAGTTTTGTTATTTATATGTAACTTAATCTTTTTGAATGATCTAATTTAGGAGAAATTACAAAGAAATTGAAGGAAGGTCTCTTGGAGCTAAAAGGAGTTCAAAAGCAAGGGAAAATTCATGGCCTGCGAGATTTCGCAGCCCAAAGGAGGCCTCTGTGAAAATGGCCCTTGGCTGCGAAGTGATTTCGCAACCTTAAGAAGAGCGTTGCGAAATCAAGCCTTGGCTGTGAAAACGCCCCTTGGCTGCGAAATGATTTCACAACCCTATGCCCCCCTCTGCGAAAATTTTCGCAGCTGCGAACCACCCCCTTGGCACACAAGTGCCATTTCGCAGCCCCCCACCTCATTTCGCAGCTGCGAAATCCCCAAAGCTTTAAAACTCCAATTTTCGCAGCCAAAGCCCCATTTCGTAGGGTGTTTCGCAGCTGCGAAACCACCCTTTGGCACACGAGTGCCATTTCGCAGCCCCTACTCCTCATTTCGTGGCTGCGAAAATGCCCATTGGCTGCGAAAATGGCCTTTGGCTGCGAAATCACCTTTGGGCTTCGAAATGACTGCGAAATGACCTCTAAGCTGCGAAATCACCTCCAGGCTTCAAAATTGACTTGCAAAATGGAGAGAGGCTTGCGAAAACACCTTGCAAAACCAAGGGAAGTAACAAAAATACCAACAGAGCCTCGTGACCATGCATCTGAAGAGGAGAACCCCACGCACCATGGGATGACACACCAAGCCTCTCACTCCATTTCTAACCTCCTAAAACCATCAGAGCCCATAGCTTCAACTAAGAGCTCCAACTGAGGAGACTATGCCACCTAAGGAGACTACCAGAATAGAGGTCAAAATCCTGATCCAACCCATTCAAGAGGCCACCATAGATGCATCAGATCCACAGGACCCTAACACTACATGATCATCTTTTTATTTTTTTTATTTACTTATTATATTAGTATACATAATTCCATGTTTTGATGTCTTATATTATAGGATTGGAGATATCTATTGATCATATCTTATATTATACTTTCTCATATTAATATATAGACATCATTTTTTGTTTAAACTTGGCATTTTTCTATTTCCTCTACTCACTAACTCTTTTGTTTTTTTTTTGAAACATGTGGTTACTCCTATACGACTCAGACTCCATGTCACTCAGGAAGTACCACTTTCTCCATATTTTCAATCGTTTTTGTCACATTGAGGACAATGTTCAGCTTGGTTGGGGGGAGAGTTGAGGAAGGAAGTTTTGTTATTAATGCTAAGTTATTTTGATAATTTAGTTGCTTTTTGCTTAATTTTAAAATTTTTTAAAGTTTTTATTCTACTCTCCATGGCTATTAAGGAAAAATTCTCAAAAATGAAACGGGAAAAATTAAATTTTTGTCTTTTTACCTGACTTAGATTTTGTATTATGCTTATTAAAGTTGATGAATTGTTGAAACTTCTATTGAATTCAACCTTAGTTCTTCCACTTTAAGCTATTCACACACTGTGCACAATAGGTTCCGAGTATAAGATGAAAAACTATTTCCCTCTTGACTTAGGAAAATTTAGACTTAGTACCTTTGACATCATTTAATAGTGTTGGGACACCTTATAAAAGGCCAATGAGCTTTTGAAAAAAAATAGAAAGAAAGAAAAATGTTTGCTTGCCTTGAAACCTGAGCAAGGTCTGCGGGGTATATGGTGAAAATCTTTAAAACCTGGTGCCCTAAGCCTTCATTGGTTGGGAGTCACCGACCTCAATGCTCATTACAAGGGTGAATAGGTGGAGTTTAACATACTGTAGGTGCTTGGGTATTAAAAATTCATTCTCAAAAGTCCGGGGTAAAATCTGAGGAGTTAGTGGTTGAAAGATCCTTAAAGCTTGATGCCCTAAACCTTAATTGGTTGGGAGTCATCGATGGATCCCCGTTACATGGACAATTTAGAAAAGAATACCTTTAAGCCTTGTACTCCTACACAAAAAAGTGTGCACTAAAAGAGGTGCGTTCTTAGCCTATTGGAGGTTGATCAGTTTGCTAAGCTTTGAAAAATAACTAGGTTGGGGGGAGAGATTAGCTCAACATACTATATTCGAAGCTAATAAATAACACTTAGATTTTTGTGGAAGAGTAAGGCTTGACCTTTTGGCAGTGGAAACTCTTTTAAAGCTTAAATTTGCATAATGCCTTCTCTTTATGAATTGTGATTAGACAAGCTATTTGATAACTCTTGTTGAAGTTTGAGTTTTATTTCTTTAATGTTCCATGTGAGAGTTAGATCATCATGCCACTTGAAAATTGTTTTTTGATCAGCATGATGTTGTAAATTATAGTACTTTTTATTTTTCTTTTTCTCTCCTTCATTGCTAAGGGACTAGCAATATGTCGGTTGAGGGGAGTGATTACTACTCAAAAAGTGATATTTTATAGCTTGTAATTAACTCTTTTAAACACTTGAATGGCCAATGCTAGGTGAGAGGTATGAACCATTGCAAGATGCATCAGTGAGAGGAATTTAGTGTTTGAACCCATTAAAGGGAAGCATGTGTACCACACCAGTTCGGGAAATAACTATATGTTAAATCCCCTACGTGAGGAAAAGACTCAAGCGAACGGAGCTTTGTTTTTACATGAGGAACCTGACCCCAGTGATCCTAAAACTCCAAGAAATGCTTTTCTTAGTAAGTAATTCCCGTTACTTTATTTTTGGTTTCACTTAAAAACCAACCTTTTCAAACATCTTTATGTTTTCTTTTAGAGCTAACCTTGAAATGAAAAAGCATCAATTCAGCTTTGAACTAATATCAATTGTAAAGTGAAAACCCATCACAGTGAACGATCCTAGAGCCACTATGCTATGCTAACTGAGGCTATCCTAGTACACGGTGTAATAGGTTATAAATTTTGTTGATTACTCCCGTCTGAGGACTGAAATCAAGGTACACCAGTTGATTGAGCACCAATCAATAGGGCATACACTAGCTGGGCATGAAATCAAATGTGGTTCCATTGCCGGGACCATTGAGAGGACATGAATCAGCTGGTACACCAATTGGGAATGAATCACCAAAGTCATTAATGTCATCGACAACCATGAGTGTTTCATAACATCTATAGCCTTGAGCTTACAACTCGAAGTGGATCATGTCAACCACAACATTGAGCCGTTCATAGTATCTAAAGCCATGAGCTCATAACTTATAGCCTTTCAAGTCAACCACAACTTCGAGTTATTCAAAGCATTTAGAGGCTTGAGAACATGATGTAGAATCTTTCACATCATCCAATGCCCTAAGTTGTTCATAGCATCTACAACTCTGAGCTCATGACTCAAAGTTGTTCCTATAACCCACACCCCTAAGCTATTCATAGCATCTACAAACTAGAGCTCATAAGCAAAAGTAGTTCATGTCATCGATAACCCTGAGCTGTTGATAGCATCTAAGGCATTAAGCTCATGACTCGAAGTCATTAAAGTCAACCATTACCCTGAGTTGTTCAAAGTATTTAGAGCTCTAAGCTCATGTGTCAGAGTAATTCATGTCATCCATAGCCCTGAGTTGTTCATAGCTTCTAAAGCCCTGAGCTCACGACCTTGAGTCATTTATGTGTCCATAGCCTTGAGTTATTCATACGATTTAGATCTAAGAGCTGACGACCTGAAGTCATTCATGTCGGCCACAACCCTGAGCTATTCATAGCATATAAAGCCTTGAGCTCATGACTTGGAGTCGATCAAGTCATCCACAACCTTGAGTTGGTCATAGCATCTAGAGCCCTGAGATCATGATTAGGAGTCATTCATGTCATCCACTACCCTGAGCTAGTCATAGCATCTAGAGGCTTGAGCACACGACGTAGAATCATTCATATCATCCAATGCCTTGAGCATTTCATAGTATCTAAAGTCTTTTGCTCATGACTCAAAATTGTTCATGTCATCCACAACCCATAGCTATTTATAGAATCTAGAGACTTGTGCTCATGACCTAGAGTAGTTCATGTCATCGACAACCCTAATTTGTTCTTAACATCTAAAGCCCTCAACTTAAGAATCGGACATGTTCATGTCAACCACAACCTGAGCTCATGACCTAGAGTTGTTCCTGTCATCTAAAACCCTAAGTTCTTCCTAGCATCTAGAGCCTTAAGCTCATGACCCAAAGTCATTCATGTCATCCACAACCCAGAGTTATTCATAGCATCTAGAGATTAGAGCTCTTAAACTAGAGTAGTTCATGTCATCGACAACCCTAAGTTGTTCATAGTAGCTAGAGCCTCAAGCTTATGACCCAAAGTCATTCACGTCATCGACAGTCCTAAGTTATTTATAGCATCTGGAGCCTAGAGCTCATGACTCAGAGTGGATCATGTCAACCACAACATTAAGTTAGTCATAGCATCCAGAGCCATGAGCTCATGACCTAGAGTCATTGAAGTCAACCACAACCAAGAGTTGTTCAAAGCATTTAGAGGCTTGAGAACATAACGTAGAATCCTCCATATCATCCAATGCCCTAAGTTGTTCATAGCATATATAGTTTTGAGCTTATGACCTGAAATCATTCTTATCATCCACATCCCTGAGTTATTCGTAGCATGTAGAGACCTGAGCTAATGACCAAGAGTAGTTCATGTCATCGACAGCCTTAAGTTGTTCATAGCATCTAGAGCCCTAAGCTCATGACCTGGAGTCATTGATGTCAACCACAACCTTGTGTTCTTCATAGTATCTATAACTCTGATGTCATTATCTAGATTGGTTCATGTCATCCACAGCCCTAAGCTGTTCATAGCATCTAAAGTCTTAAGCTCACAACCTTGAGTTATTTATGCCATCCACACCCTTGACCTATTCATAGCATCTAGAGCCCTGAACTCATTACTTAGAGTCATGCATGTTAACAACAACCCTGAGTTGCTCATAGCATCTAAAATCTTGAGCTCACGACCTTGAGTTGTTCATGTCATCCACGACCTTGAGCTGATCATAGCATCTAGAGTCTTCAGCATATGACATAAAATTGTTAATATCATTTAATGCCTGATTCATTCCGAATTGGTGTACCAGTTAATTCTTGTCCTCTCAATGGTCCCCGGCAACGGTGCCATTTGATTTTCGTGCCTAACTGGTGTATGTTCTATTGATTGGTGCTTAATCAACTGGTGTACCTTGATTTCGGTCCTCAGACGGGAGTAATCAACAAAATTTATAACCTATATCACCATGTACTAGGATAGCCTCAGCTAGCATAGCATAATGGCTCTAGGATCATTCAATGGGAAGGGTTTTCAACTTACAACTGATATTAATTCAAAGTTGAATTGGTGCTTTTTCATTTCAAGGTTAGCTTTAAAAGAAAACATAAACTTTGGCTTAAAAAAGTTTGGTTTGAAGTTAACCAAAAATAAAGGAACGAAAATTACTTATAAAGAAAAGTGTTTCTTGGAGTTTCTGGATCACTAGAGTTAGGCTCCTAATACAAAAATAGAGTTCCGGTCACTTGAATCTTTTCCTCGCATTGGAGATTTAACATATAGTTATTTCTCTAACCGGTGTTGTACAGATGCTTCCCTTTTATGGATTCAAACACTAAATCCCTCTCACTGATTTATCTTGTAATGGCTTGTGCCTCTCACCTAGCATTTTTCCATTCAAGGTGATCCTTAACCTCGGATTTCCCTTCAAAAGCTCGCAAGAGATAACTAATGGATGTCTCCTTAGAGTCCAAAAGCTTACCAAGTGTTGGCTATTCTAGAAAATCCTACCTTTGAACCACCTCTCAAAGGCTTGCAAGAGATAAACTAGTGTATCTCAATGGACGAAGATCACTTGCCTTACCAAGTGTTGGCCCAGGTGATTTAAAGGCGTTTTAAGTTAACTAAAAACATAGAAACCATTAATGGGTCACACTTTCTCTTCATTAAAAGCTGAAACAACAAAACTTCCAATTTTTGCATTCGACACCTTACCCAGCTTCCTTAGCTCCAAGAGACAAAAAAAGCCTAGCCACTCATTCTCTGATGAAACATCTTCAGAGCTTGTTTGGCTAGTAAGAAAAATACAATCAAAATGAGTAGGTAAGGCAGAGCAAAGCTCTGTGTATTACTTCCTTCAAAACTATACAAAAAGTTATCTCTGAGAATAAGCTCCCAAGATGTCTGTGTAAAGAAAATTTACAAACTATATATATGAGTTTATTCACCCTTTGTTCTTACATATTACCTAAGGAATCTTATGATTGGTGGATTACAAGGAGAAAATGGGGATTCAAACAACAAGTATCTGAAGAAAAAATCTAAAAGAGTCGGTCGCAAATATCTGGAAGCACTCAAGTGGATTTCGCAGGCATGCAACATGGGTTGTGAAATTTCGTAAGTTGAAAGTCTCCATTTCGCACTAAAAGGCTGATTTCGCAGCTAGCACATTGTGATTTCGCAGCTGCGAAATTGCCTTTCAGCTTGGCGCAATTTGCTTCCAATGGCCATAACTTGTTCATTTCAACTTTGATTCACACACCATTTCAAGTGTTGGACTCCTGACTTCCTGAGCTTCGAAACGACATATAGTATGAATGAAATGGACTCTAGGAAGTGCTCGAAATATGTCTAAGAGTTGATGTCCTCTTGAATTTCTTCATGTTAGATTTCTTTCTTTGTTTCTTCTCCTTGCATTTATGATTTGCTTTTGACAAAGGACTACAAAGCTCCAAAGCTTAGACTCTTCTTGTAAATGAGCTTCCATTTGCTTTGCCATGGATTCTATAGAACTCTCCTTAATCTTGGATTGCTTTGGTGAAAAAAAAGTTATCAAAAACACCAAAACTTAACACAATTTGATTATAAATGATTGCAAGGGTCCTTAACATGCCAATTGAATTAAAATGTAATAACCACTACTCAAAAGTGTTTAAAAGAGTTAATTACAATCTATAAAATAACACTTTTTGAGTAGTAATCACTCTCCCCAACCGACATATTGCTAGTCCCTTGCAATGAAGGAGAGAAAAAGAAAAATAAACAGTAATATAATTTACAAAATCATGCTGATCAGTTCAAAAAATTTTAAGTGGCATGAAGATCAAACTCTCTCATGGAATATTAAAGATATAAAACTTAAACTTCAACAAGAGATATCAAATACCTTGCCTAATCACAATGCATAAAGAGAAGGCATTATGCAAATTTAAGCTTTAAAATAGTTTCCACTTCCAAAGGGCCAAACCTTACTCTTCCACAAAAATCTAAGTGTTACTTGATAGTTTCCGAATATAGTATGATGAACTAATCTCTCCCCCCAACCTAGTTATTCTTCAACACTTAGCAAACTGACAAAATTCAATAGGCTAAGAATGCACCTCATGGTTCACAATTTTTTTCATTGTAGGAGTACAAGGCTTAAAGGTATTTTTTCTGAATTGTCCATGTAACGGGGTCCATCGATGAATCCCAACCAATTAAGGTTTAAGGCATCAAGCTTTAAGGATCTTTCAACCACTAACTCCTCGGATTTTACCCCGGACTTTTGAGAATGAATTTTAATACCCAAGCACCTACAGTATGTTAAACTCCACCTATTCACCCTTGTAACGAGCATTGAGGTCGATGACTCCCAACCAATGAAGGCTTAGGGCACCAAGTTTTAAAGATTTTCATCATATACCCCTCAGACCTTGCTCGGGTTTCAAGGCAAGCAAACATTTTTCTTTCTTTTTTTCAAAGGCTCATTGGCCTTTTATAAGGTGTCCCAACACTATTACATGAGGTCAAATGTACCAAGTGTAAATTTTCCTAAGTCAAAAGGGAAATAGTTTTTCATCTTATAATCGGAACCTATTGTGCACAGTGTGTGAATAGCTTAAAGTGGAAGAACTAAGGTTGAATTCAATAGAAGTTTCAACAATTCATCAACTTTAATAAGCATAATACAAAATCTAAGACAAGTAAAAACAAAAATTCGATTTCTCTTATTTTAATTTGAGAATTTTTCCTTAATAACCATGGAGAGTGGAATAAAAACTTTTAAAAAAAAATTTAAAATTAAACAAAATTAAACTAATTTACCAAAATACTTAGTATTAACAACAAAAAACTTCCTTCCTCAACTCTCCCCCCAACCAAGCTGAACATTGTCCTCAATGTGGCATGAGCGATTGAAATTACAGGGAGAAAGTAGTGCCTCCTGAGTGATATGAAGTTCGAGTAGATTAGGAGAAACCACATGTTTCAAAAACAACAAAAGATATGAGTAGAGGAATTAAAATAAACTAATGCTATGAGTGCTAAAAAATTGAGAGATTTGTATTACTTCATGAAAGTACAATATAAAGGAAAACAAGTAATACAATCAATCCCAAAATATAACATATCAAAAGCATGGGATTACAAGTGCTACTATAGTAAGGAAATACATAAAGAAAATACATAAAGGAAATTATGGAAATGATCAGATAGTGGGAGGATGATGATGTGAAGATGATGGCTCAGGTGGATGTCTCTGCATCTCCTGTAGTCGGCTCCTCAGAGGGCAAAGCCTGCTCTACGAAAGGAGGGGCCTGTGATGGCTCTGTGGGCTTTGAGAGGAGAGGCATGGGGTGCTCAGGAGCTAATGGAATACCCAGATGATGCTGAATCTGCCTCAGGATGGCAGTATGCTGAGTCTGAGTGGCGATAATCTGCTCCTGATGAGCACGAAGATCTTTCATCTACTGAGCAAGGATGCTTTGAGAAGTGGTCAATGTCTGAAAAGTGTGACATAGACCTCTATACTCGGAAATGGATATGGAAATCCTAAGCTCAGATGAAGAAGAAGACTCTGATGTAGCTGGAATAATAGGGGGAGTCCGTGGTGTGGCATGAGGAGCAGAGCGTGCAACCTCTGGTATAGGCTCTGTAGAGGGCACTATAGGGGCAGGTGCTCTCATGTCAGCTGGTATCTCAACCGGCTATGGCTCCTCTGACTGCTCTAGATGTGGAATGTCTGGATGCTCTGCTCCAGTTGGGGCTCCCGGGTCTGCACTATAGGCTGTCATACTCGTTCATTTGTCGAGAGTGAATATCTCTCAGCAAATGAGTTTACGCTCATGCTGAGGCTTAGATGATACCCCAAGTGCTCCAGAATCTGACAAAGCAATCTGGGGAAGAGAAGTGGAATAGCATCCGCTCTGAGCAGCTTCTTCCTATGGACCTTCTCTTCGAAGTACAGAAGAGCGACCATAATGAGATGATGAGGGCCAAAGAAGAATCCCTCAGATATCCTGAACAATGCCTCTAGTAAAACTCTTCTCCTCTGCACCCAATGCTGAAGTGGAAAGATGTTATGACGCAAGAGTGCATCTATGAAAAACATGCTGGGAGGGAGCTCCTTCCTCAACAGATACTAGCGTGTGGATGCTCCTCTGGATAGAATATGAACTATGTCGCTCTGGGCAGGATGATTCCAGACTCAATAATCCTTTGGACGAGCTGGCTCGTAGGGAATACGCAATGCCTCTGTTATATGTCTAGCTCCCAAAATACCATGATATCCGTCTATGGTGAAATGGATGACAGTAGGATCTCGGACCTGGTGTGTGGTCATGGACTAATAGAAGTCCATTGCTACACGGGGATAGAAAAAATCCCTGGGAGTCAGCAAATGCTCCATATGGTACCTCTGCAGCAGATGGAAGGAGTCCCTGAGCTCGGGCTGAAGTCTGAAAGTGGCTGTGTCAAAGTAGAGCTCGGAGTGGAATGACCTAGCCCTGCAATCCAAATTACCCTCAATGGGCGGCTGAGTGACCATGAGACACCTGATAAGCACCTTAGGAGTCATGCTTGAGGGAATCTGAGACTCTGTAGGTGGCGGCTGAGACGGTTGAGGCTCTGTTGGAGGCTCTGAAGACGACTCTGATAAGTCAATCAGCTCTGGCTCTGATACTCTTGCTTTCTTATTCGGGGGATGGCTACTTGACGTTGTCTGATAGCGCCTCACAGGATGACTCATCGATGCGTCCTCAACTAGAGGTGGGACGACTCGTGGTCGCGGAGGCTCGGACATGGAGCCTTGAACAGGGATATCTTTTGGGGCTCTCTTGCGGCTTTACGGAGACGAGGACTTAGCTCCTCGGGTTCTTGCCATGGCTAACCGAAGGAGATGGGCGGAGGCGCGCGCGGCTTAGGTTCAGATAGGTGGGAGAAGATGGAAGGTTGCTCTGGTTTGGCTGTTCTCTGGCACTTGTTTTGAGTTCAAATGACCGGTTTATTAGAAATGTGGAATTTATACCGTTAAAAAATGGATGCCAAGGGTCATTTTAATTTTCGTAGAGGAGGGCTGATTTCGCAGCGTAGAGGAGGGTAGGAGGCTGCAAAATGGCACTCGTGTGCCAAGAGGTGGTTTCGCAACTGCGAAAATTTTCACAGAGGGGGGCATGGGGCTGCGAAATAATTTCGCAGCAAAGTGGCGATTTCGTAGGAGGCTATTTTGGCTGCGAAATAATTTCGCAGCCAATGGGCCATTTTCGCAGAGTCCTCTTTTGGTTGCGAAATCTCGCAAGCCATGAATTTTCCCTTGCTTTTAAGCTCCTTTGCAGCTCCAAGAGACCTTCCTTCATTTTCTTTGCAATTCCTCCTACATTAGATCATTCAAAAAGATTAAGTTACATATAAATAAAAAAACTTAAGACCAAAATTAAAATCAAAAGAATAAATAAAGCTTTTAAATTAACAAAATTAAACAAAAAATATGGACTTTGGTGAAACCAAGCCCATCTAACGCTTTTTTTATTAGGCTTTCTATGGCTCAAGGAGGTTGATTTTCTCCTTTTCTTGCTTGAATGGCTCAATGAATGGCTTGAGACGATGACCATTGACCTTAAAAGTGTCAGTTCTATTGGAATTCAATAATTCCACCACTCCATTGAGATGCACTTGGTGAATAATGAAAGGGCCTATCCACCTTGACTTGAGCTTCCCAGACAAGATATGGAGCCTTGAATCATAGAGTAAGACTCTTTGTCCTTTTCAGAATTCTTTGTTGGAGATTAATTGATCATGCCACCTCTTCATCCTCTGTTTTGCAACTTTGGAATTGATGTAAGCATCATTTCTTAATTCCTCCATCTCATTAAGGTCTAAGCACCTCTTTGCCCTGGCTCTGATCAAGCCCATGTTTAACTTCTTGATTGCCCACCGAGCCTTATATTCAACTTCCACAGGGAGATGACATGCTTTTCCATAGACTAGGTGATGCGACTCATGGTAGCTTAGCTTTAAAGGCGTATCAACAAAATT
>JAJJMF010027915.1:494721-520738 GCA_022058775.1 Vitis hybrid cultivar | reverse complement strand
GGAGATAACTAATGGATAGAAATCCAAAAGCTTATCAAGTATTGGCCGTTGGAAGTTGTCCAAAGGAAATAAAAACCAAACTTTGCATTAATGAACCTTTAATGAAAAACGACTACCTTACCTTCCGGGTGTGAGAAATTTCCATGGGATTGCATCCAAGTCATCACATAACATCCATACTTTGAGAAACTAAAAGTTTTAGCCAATCATCCTCTGAGGAAAAGCCCTTAGAGGCTGTTTGGCTACCAAGAAAATAAAATAGTGAAGAGAAAAGAGAAAACGAGAGAGTGTAAAACGTAATATGTATTATATATTCCAAGAGGTGATTTCCACCCCTTATATAGTCTTTACAAAAGCAAAAGCTTGTGATTGGCTTGTTACAAGGAGAAGAAAGGAAATTACATCAAAAAATACAAAAGAAAATATCTAAAGTGGAGTCGGCAAAAACAGAGCAAAATTCGCACCACGCATGGGGTGTGCGAAATTTTCGCACACCTTTCGCACACCTGGAGCAGTTGTCTTCCAAAGGCCATATCTTCCTCATTTCAGCTCCAAATCATACACGGTTTGAAGCGTTAGATTCTTGACTTCCTGAGCTTTGAAATGGTATATAGAATGTAGAAAATGGACTTTGGGAAGTGCTCCAAAAGTGCCAAAGAAGACTGCAGCTGCTGTCCTCTATTTTCCTCTTTGCTTCTTTTTGCTTCTCTTTGCTTTTCTCCTTTTGTTGGCTTGCTTTGGTGTAGCTAAAAGCTTGCTTTAACTTGTCCAAGTAGCTCCTCCATCATTTGGCATGCTTGAATTGATTCATAAGCTGATATAAACATGTAAACTTGCCACAAAATGGTTAAAACCAATTACTAAGGACCTTAATGAATTAATTGGGTTAAATGAATATGATTACTACTCAAAGGTGCTTAAAACCATTATAATTAGGTCTACAAAATAACACTTTTTGGTAGTAATCACTAGGCGATAGGGAGACATGCCAAGAATAGTCTTGTAAGCTGTTCTATATGCCCATAGTGAATCAGAAGCTTAATAAACCAATCTCTTCTGCTCGTAATCACCACCTTCATCAATATATTCTTGATTTCCCTATTTGCTAGCTCAACTTGCCCGGAAGTCTGAGGGTAATAAATTTTTGCTACTTTATGCTTCACTTCATACTTGGCTGATATGGTTTCAAAAGGTCTATTGCAAAAATGAGTACCTCCATCACTGATTATAGCCTTGGGCATCCCAAATCTTGAGAAGATGTTCTCTTTGAGAAACTTGAGAACCACCTTGTGATCATTGTGTTTGCAGGGGATTGCCTCAAGCCATTTAGAAACATAGTCCACCCCTACCAAGATATAAGAGTTACCAAAAGACATTGGGAAAGGTCCCATGAAGTCAATGCCCCAAACATCAAAGAGATCTACTATTAGAATGGGGTTCATAGGCATTTGATTCCTTTTTGTTAGCTTCCCGAGCCTTTGGCATCTATCACAAATCCTACACATGATGTGGGCATCTTTGAAAAGTGATGGCCAAGTAAAGGCTGATTGCAACACTTTCATGGTTGTTTTCTGAGAGGCAAAGTGGCCTCCACATGCACTTTCATGGCAATGGCTGAGGATTCCTTGTTGCTCTTCTTCAGGGACACACTTCCTTATTATTTGATTTGCACAATACTTGAAAAGGAAAGGTTCTTCCCAATAATAAGCATGAATCTTTGCAAAGAAGTGCTTCATGTCTTGTGCTTTCCACTCACTTGGAACTTCACCAGTAACTAGATAGTTAGCAATATGAGCATACCAAGGAGTTTTTTCTAGCAACATGAGTGATTCCTCAAGAAAATCATCATTAATAGGTAGGACATGGGAATTGTGTGCTATAACTAACCTTGAAAGGTGGTCAGCTACCACATTCTCCACTCCTTTCTTATCTCTGATTTGGAGATCGAACTCTTGTAATAAGAGAATCCATCTAATCAACCTTGCTTTTGCATCTTGTTTTGTCAATAAATACTTCAAGGCTGAATGGTCTGTGAAAACAATGATGAAAGACCCTACTAGATAAGCACGAAACTTGTCTAAGGCAAACACTATAGCTAACAATTTTTTCTCTGTAGTTGTGTAGTTCCTTTGAGCTTTGTTCAATGTCTTGCTTGCATAGTAGATCACATAGGCCTTTCCATCTTCTCTTTGGCCAAGCACGGCTCCTATAGCAAAGTCACTAGCATCACACATTACTTCAAAGGGTAGTTGCCAGTTAGGAGCCCTCACTATTGGAGTTGTTGTCAAGAATGGCTTCAATTGATCAAAACTCTGTTGACATCTTTCATCCCATATAAACTTAGCATCCTTAGCTAAAAGTTCACAAAGAGGCTTTGAAAGCTTAGAGAAATCTTTTATAAATCTCCTATAGAACCCTACATGGCCAAGGAATTTCCTTACTCCTTTTACAGTTGTTGGGGACGACAATTTGACAATAAGTTCCACCTTTGCTTTATCAACTTCAATGCATTTCTCGGAAATGATATGGCCAAGGACAATTCCTTGATGTACGATAAAATGACATTTCTCCTAGTTGAGCACCAAGTCTTTTTCAATGCATCTGTTAAGAACCGCTTCCAACTTGACTAAGCATTCTTCAAATGTACCTCCATATATGGTGATGTCATCCATGAAAACCTCCATAATTCGCTCCACCATATCACTAAAGATACTTAGCATACATCTTTGGAATGTTGCAGGTGCATTGCATAAACCAAAAGGCACTCTTCTATAGGCATATGTTCCAAATGGACATGTGAAAGTAGTCTTTTCCTGATCTTCAACATCAATTTCAATTTGAAAATATCCAGAGTACCCGTCCAAGAAACAATAGAAAGGATGGCCAGAGACTCTCTCCAAGACTTGATCAATAAATGGCAATGGAAAATAATCTTTCCTTGTCACAGCATTCAATTTTCTATAATCAATACACACCCTCCAACCTGAAGTGAGGCGTGTAGTAATTTCTTCTTCTTTTTCATTTTGAACCACAGTAATCCCTGACTTCTTTGGTACTAGTTAAGTAGGACTCACCCAAGGGCTGTTAGATATGGGGTAGATAATACATGCTTGAAGTAGCTTCAGCACTTCAACTCGCACCACCTCTTGGAAATGAGGATTCAATCTTCTTTGAGGTTGATGAATTGGTTTAGCTTCTTCCTCCATGTATATATGATGTGTACAAACCAAAGGACTAATGCCTTTCAAGATAGATATTTGACATCCTATTGCTTTCTTACACCTCTTGAGAACTTCAAGTATACACTTCTCCTGTGGACTAGTAAGAGATGAAGATATAACAACAGGGCATTGTTTATTCTCTTCCAGGTATGTATACTTCAACCCCATGGGCAGAGGCTTCAAATTGAGCTTTGGGGTCTCTTCTTTAGCAGCTTCTTGTGCCTCCTCTTTATTGAACAAAGGTAGAATCTCTTCTCTCTTCCTCCAACCGTGTAGAGTAGCGAGCACATTAGAGGGTTCAGGTAACCCTTCTTCAAGATCCCCAAGACTTTCATTCAACTTGTCTTGCATATTCTAATTATAGTGCTCCTCCACTAAAGTGTCAATAATGCATACCTCTTATGGACCTTCTTCTTCTTCCGGAGTGATTAGCTTTTTAGACATATAAAAGATATTGAGTTCAAGTGTCATGTGGCCAAAAGTGAGTTGCATGAGTCCATTCCTATAATTGATAATTGCATTTGAGGTAACAATGAATGGCCTTCCAAGGATGATAGGAACATAATTAGCTTCCTTGAAAATGGGGTCTGTATCAAGAACAACAAAATCTACTGGATAGTAGAAATTATCAACTTGAACTAAGACATCTTCAATTATCCCCCTTGGAATTTTCACTGATCTATCTGCTAGAGATAGAGTGATTGATGTTGGCTTCAATTCTCCAAGCCCCAATTGCTTGTAGACAGAGTATGGTAGCAAATTCACACTTGCTCCTAAGTCTAACAAATCTTTCTCCACTACCTTTCCTCCAATCATGACTGAAATGGTAGGACATCCCGGATCTTTGTACTTCAAAGGAGACTTGCATTGTATGATATCACTTACTTGCTCAATCAAGAAGGCTTTCTTGTTCACATTCAACCCTCTTTTGATAGTACACAAATCCTTTAGGAATTTTGCATATGTTGGAACTTGTTTAATCATATCCAGCAATGGAATATTAACTTTCACTTGTCTCAATACTTCAAGAATTTTTTATGCATTTCTTATCCCCTTTTTCCCATGCAAAGCTTGAGGAAAAGGTGGAGAGGTGTGTTTCTTCAACATTTCTTCCTTAATAAGTACTTTATCTGGATTTGCATTCAATGTTGAATCATGGTCCTCTTTCCTTTCACTGATATCTTTCTTATTTCCTTTGATTTCCTCCCTATTCTTTTTCTCTTCTTCTTCTTCCTCTTCAACATGTGGCTTGGGTGTTGGCAGCTCAACTTTTTTACCACTCCTTAGAGTGATCAAGGCTTTAACATCTCTCACCTGTGAGGATTCTCTCTCATGAGTTTCCACTTCATCGATACCCTTGGGGTTTTGGTGAGGTTGAGAAGGAAATCTACCCTTATTTTGCACTGTGTTCAAGTTAATGAGCCTTGAGATTGAGTATTGGAGATTATCTATCTTTTGAGATGAGTCATTTTGCATCCCATCCATTTTTTTATTCAAAGTATTCTCTACACTGTCAATTCTTTGATTGAGTTGAGCATTGATGGCTTTTTAGTTTCCAACAAAATCTCCCACAACCTTGCTGAGATTCACTATTGCTTGTTCAAGGCTTGAAGCTTGTTGAGATGGTTGAGTCGACTGTTGATACTGAGATGCTCTTGGCTTCCATGAGAAATTTGGATGATTCCTCCAACTTGAGTTGTAAGTATTTCCATACGGAGCATTGTTATTGGGCTTGAATTGTCCAATGACATTTGCTTGATCTCCAAACATTTCCCTCACAGCTGGAATTGTAGGGCATTCCTCCACCAAGTGTTCATAATATTGACAAATAGGACATGGATGTACTTGCACTAGTGTTTCAACAACAGCTTGCACTTCATGCATCTTTTTCAGTTCTAGCTCCTCCAATGTTCTTGTCATAGCTGCAAACTTTGCTTTCATATCAACATCTTCATTCAAGGTGTATATCCCAACCTTAGCATTAATAGCATTCGGTTGAGACTTCATCTTCCCCACTTCTCCTTTGTTTGGTTCATCCCATCCTCTTGAAACTTCAGCCACATAACTCAAGAAATCCATAGCTTCCTCCGGATTCTTACTCATGAAATCTCCTCCACACATTGTCTCAAGGAGTTGCTTCATTGAGGAAGACATCCCATCATAGAAATAACTCACCAATAGCCATGTATCAAAACCATGGCGAGGACAAGCATTGATGGATTCCATGTATCTTTCCCAACACTCATAGAATTTCTCATTCTCTTTAGATGAAAAGTTTGAAATTTGCCTTTTCAAGCCATTTGTTATGTGAGTAGGAAAAAACTTCTTGAGGAATTCATCTTGTAAATCAGTCAAAGTACAGATACTCCTTGGCCTTAAAGAATTAAGCCAAATCTTGGCCTTATCCTTTAAAGTAAAAGGAAATAACTTCAGCCTCATTAAGTCGATTGAAGCTCCTCCTTCTTGGAAAGTATTACAAACATCTTCAAATTATTTGATATGTGTATAAGGATTCTCACTTTCCATCCCATGGAAAGTTGGTAGAAGTGGCACAATATGCGGTCTGATCACTAGTTGCTCTGTAGGGGGCACTATACATGATGGTGCACTCATACGAGGTGGATGCATGCGGTCCCTCATTGATCTAAAAGCATTGGGATTGTCCTGGTGACCATGGTGACTATACTGATCTTCAGGTGTAGCTTCCATGATATTCAAGCTCAATTCCAATTCCTTGTTATGAGGTGTATCACGTTTAACAAGCCTTCCTCCACTATCTCGTATCCAATTTGGCATACACAACTAGTATTAACTGTAACTAACACAAAAACAAAAGAAAACAAGACTACAAAAAGACTAAAATGAACTAAAGCTGAATTAAAAGATATATTAGAATATGAATAAGTAAAGACACAATTAAAAAAAATTAGTAGAATGAAAGAAAAGTCACCTAACTTGTGATGAAAATCACAAGTACTCTGAAATAATATCACTGTGAAGTTGGCACTTTCCCTGGCAACGACACCATTTGATTCGTGCCTAGCTGGTGTACCTTGAGTTTGGTCCTCATACAGGAGTAATCAACAAAATTTATAACATATATCACCATGCACTAGGATAGCAAAAGCTAGTATAGCATACTGGCTCTAGGATCGTTCACCGGGAAAGGTTTTCAACTTACAACTGATACCAATTCAAAGTTGAATTGGTGCTTTTTCATTTCAAGGTTAGCTTCAAAAGAAAACATAAACTTTGGTTGAAAAAGGATTGGTTTCAAGCTAATGAAAAAGAAAGTAATGGGAATTACTTATAAAGAAAAAGTGTCTCTTGGAGTTTTAGGATCACTAGGGTCAGGCTCCTCATGCAAAAACAGAGTTCTGGTCACTTGAATCTTTTCCTCGCATTAGAGAATTAACATATAGTTAATTCTCTAACCGGTGTTGTACAGATGCTCCCCTTTTATGGATTTCAACACTAATTCCCTCTCACTGATTCATCTTGCAATGGCTCGTGCCTCTCACCTAGCATTTTCCATTCAAGGTGATCATTAACCTTGGACTTCCCTTCTCAAGCTCGTAAGAGATAACTAATGGATGCCTCCTTAGAGTCCAAAAGCTTACCAAGTGTTGGCAATTCTAGAAAATCCTACCTTCAAGTCACCTCCCAAAGGCTCGCAAGAGGTAAACTAGTGCATCTCAATGGACGGAGATCACTTGCCTTACTAAGTGTTGGCCCAGGTGAATTGAAGGCGTTTTAAGTTAACTAAAAACATAGAAACCATAAACGGGTTACACTTTCTCTTCATTAACAGCTGAAACAATAAAACTACCAATTCTTGCATTCGGCACCTTACCCAGCTACCTTAGCTCCAAGAGACAAAAAGTCTAGCCACCCATTCTCTGAGGAAACATCCTCAGAGCTTGTTTGGCTAGTAAGAAAAATACAATCAAATTGAGTAGGTAAGGTAGAACAAAACTCTGTATTTTACTTCCTTCAAAACTATACAAAAAGTTGATTGTCTCTGAGAACAAGCTCCTGAGATATCCATGTAATGAAAATTACAAAACAATATATATGAGGTTATTCACCCTTTGTTCTTACTTAATAACTAAGGAATCCTATAATTGCTAGATTACAATGAGAAAATGGGGATTTAGACATCAAATATCTGAAGCAAAAAATCTAAAAATGTCTGTAGCAAATATCTGGAAGCACTCAGGAGGATTTCGTAGGCATGCAAGATGGCTGCGAAATTTCGTAGCCATCACCTTGTCATTTCGCAGCAAAAGGCTGATTTCGCAGCTTGTGAAATTGGCCTTCAACTTGGTGTGATTGGCTTCCAATGGCTATAACTTCTTCATTTCAACTACGATTTATGAACCGTTTGAAGCGTTGGATTGCTGACTTCCCGAGGTTCAAAACGACATATAGTATGCATCAAATAGACTTCAAGAAGTGCTCCAAAAGAGTCAAATAGTTGATGTCCTCTTGAATTCTTCATGTTAGATTTCTCTCTTTGCTTTCATCCTTGCATTCATGATTTGTTTATGGCAAAGGACTATAAAGCTTCAAATATTAGGCTTTCATGTTAATGAGCTTCAATTTCTTTGCCATGGATTCCATAGAACTCTCCTCAATCTTGGATTGCTTTGGTGATCAAATTACTATCAAAAGCACCAAAACTTACACAATTTGATTAGAAACGATTGCAAAGGTACCTAATATGCTAATTGAGTTAAAAGGTAATAACTACTACTGAAAAGTGTTTAAAAGAATTAATTACAAGCTATCAAATAACACTTTTTGAGTAGTAATCAGATACTTTGCTGGGGAACGACTAAAAGTGTGGGGAGGATTGTCGGCCCCTCTGAGGGCTTAATATCCAAAGAGAGAAGGGAACAAGATAAGAAAAAGAAAAGAATGATACATTTTGAGGAGAGAAGAAGAGGTTTTCAACAAGAAAGATTGAGAAGGAAGAGAGAGGAAGACAGTCACCGGAAGTCGGGCTGATCTTGTTGAACAGGAGCACTCTCAGGTATGACTGTCTTGAATCCCTTGCTCTTCTTCATTGTCATTTGGTTTTCCTTTTCTTTTCATATATCTTTGGATTATTTGGTTGGGTATGGATGTTAGAAGATATAGATTTGCCTATGATAATTTTCAGATTGCTTGTGAGCTATTTTTTTTTCCTGGTTTATTTATTTTCTTATGTGTTTGGTTTGAGAGCATCATAGCTCTGTTTCAACTTTATTATGTCATTTGGACATCTTTTTATTGTCCTTACTTCCATGGATCATATTATAGTGATCTCATCTTTCTAACCGACCATACCTACCTCCTTCAACCCGTTCACCGAACTCATCGCAACACCATCATCTCTAGTTTATCCCCAACTCTATGCTCGACATCATCAATTTTTCAAGTTTCTCGTATAGGATAGCGATGAATTTCTGGGTACACTCAAAATTGACAATTAAAAGAAGATTTGGAACTATTTTGAAAGGCACTCAATTTCCTACTTTTATCTTGGATGTACAAATGAAATTTTTCTGAAATGGGTTTGGAAGGTGAAGGGTATAATTTTATGTACAACCCTCTGCTTGACATTGAGACTGAAAGTGATCAACCCGCACCTTCCTCATGGCTTCCACAACCACCACACATAACCCATATGCAGACCACATGTACCCCACGGACACCATGGCTACCACATGCAGCCTGCACCTCCCTCACAGCTCACACACAACCACCACACCACCACCATGCACCCCACAGCTCACCCACGGCTTCCACATCCACCACAAACAACCCATATGCAGTCCACATGCATCCCATGGCCACCACCATCCACCTTCAGCTCAACCATCCCACACCACTATGTAGCCACCCCCAACCACATACTCACCCACATAACTTCACCTCCACCATGCATCCATGACCATTCACAAAGCTCACACAACTCACCCATGCAGCCACACCTCATCACAACTCACTCACACATCCCACACAGCTCACCCATGCAGCCCGCAGTTCACCCATGCACACCTCACCCTCATACGCTAGCCCACATGCAGCCTGCACACCTCACAGCTCACCCATGGCCTCCACGGCTCATCTAAAGCCACCCTATGCAGCCCATATCTTACCACAGCTCACCTATGGCCTCCTCATCACCACTATGCACCCACAGCCACCCTTAAGGCCACTATATAAATTATATTTGGCAATTGATTTTTTTTTATGGAGGATTATGAAATTTATGGTTGATTACTACTCAAAAAGTGCTATTTTATAGCTTGTAATTAACTCTTTTAAAACTTTTGAGTAGTAGTTTTTACCTTTTAACTCAATTGGCATGTTAAGGACCCTTGCAATCATTTCTAATCAAATTGTGTTAAGTTTTGGTGTTTTTGATAACCTTTTGATCACCAAAGCAATCCAAGATTGAGGAGAGTTTTGTAGAATCAATGGCAAATCAAATGGAAGCTCATTTACAATAAGAATCCAAGCTTTGGAGCTTTATAGTCCTTTGCCAAAAGTAAATCAAGAATGCAAGGAGGGAAAACAAAGAGAGAAATCTAACATGAAGAAATTCAAGAGGATAGCAACTCTTGGACACATTTAAAGTACTTCCTAGAGTCCATTTTATGCATACCATATGTCGTTTCAAAGATCCGGAAGTTAGAAGTCCAATACTTCAAATAGTGTGCAAATCAGAGCTGAAATGAAGAAGTTATGGCCATTAGAAGCAAATCGCACCAAGTTGAAAGGCAATTTCGCAAGCTGCGAAATCAGCCTTTTTGTGCGAAATGGAGACTTTGAGCTTGCCAAATTTCACAGCCTATGTTGCATGCTACAAAATCCACCTGAGTGATTCCAGAGATTTGCGACCGACTCTTTTAGATTTTTTCTTCAGATATTTGTTGTTTAAATCCCCATTTTCTCATTGTAATCCACCAATCATAGGATTCCTTAGTTAGGAAGTAAGAAGAAAGGGTGAATAACCTCATATATATATTTTGTAATTTTCTTTACATAGACATCTCAGGAGCTTGTTCTCAGAGACCAACTTTTTGTATAGTTTTGAAGGAAGTAATACACAGAGTTTTGCTCTACCTTACCTACTCATTTTAATAGTATTTTTCTCACTAGCCAAACAAGCTCTGAGGATGTTTCCTCAGAGAATGAGTGGCTAGGCTTTTTGTCTCTTGGAGTTAAGGAAGCTGGGTAAGGTGCCAAATGCAAAAATTGGAAGTTTTGTTGTTTCAGCTTTTAATGAAGAGAAAGTGTGACCCATTAATGGTTTCTATGTTTTTAGTTAACTTAAAACGCCTTTAAATCACCTGGGCCAACACTTGGTAAGGCAAGTGATCTCCGTCCATTGAAATACACTAGTTTATCTCTTGTGAGCCTTTGAGAGGTGGTTCAAAGGTAGGATTTTCTAGAATAGCCAACACTTGGTAAGCTTTTGGACTCTAAGAAGACATCCATTAGTTATCTCTTGCGAGCTTTTGAAGGGTAATCCAAAGTTAAGGATCACCTTGAATGGAAAATGCTAGGTGAGAGGCACGAGCCATTGTAAGATGAATTAGTGAGAGGGATTTAGTGTTGGAATCCATAAAAGGGAAGCATCTGTACCACACCAATTTGAGAAATAACTATATGTTAATTCTCCAATGTGAGGAAAAGATTCAGGTGACCAGAACTCTATTTTTGTATTAGCAGCCTGACCCCAGTGATCCAAAAACTCTAAGAAACACTTTTCTTTGTAATTAAAATCAGTTACTATTTTTGGTTAGCATAAAACCAATCCTTTTTCAACCAAAGTTTAAGTTTTCTTTTAAAGCTAACCTTGAAATGAAAAAGCACCAATTCAACTTTGAATTAATATCAGTTGTAAATTGAAAACCCTTCTTAGTGAACGATCCTAGAGCCACTATGCTATGCTAGTTGAGGCTATCATAGTACATGGTGATATAGGTTATAAATTTTGTTGATTACTCCCGTCTGAGGACCGAAATCAAGGTATACCAGTTGATTGAGCACCAATCAACAGGACATACACCAACTGGGCATGAAATCAGTGGTTGTTAGTGGATGAAATTCAAGTGGAAAAGATGTTAATTCCCAACTAAAAATCAATGGAATTGGAATAGCTAAGTTTTAGCTACGTGATGAAGTTTCATGGCTACACTTTGGTGGCCGTTTGGTGGAGATTAGAGGTTACATGTATAGGGTTGGTTCATGGCTGAAAGTTCTCTTAATTTAAGTAGAAGTACAACTAAATTTTAATAGATTTGGTGGTTGCACATGTTATGTGTTTGTGCTTATTGATTCACCCTTTTCCGCAGCGCATGGTTAGGGACCTCAGGTACGCATCATTATTCTAATTGTCAATTTCCTATGAATGCCGAATACCAACTAGGATTATATGAGTCTTGTCATCCATGTAGTTTTGGGGGATTGACAGATCTTTGACTCATATGCCCCAATGTACCCAATTCACTAGTAGAGACCAAACTCCAGGCTTAGAGGGATGCTACCTCGCATGAAGTACCTTCCTTATAGGTAACCTGATCCCCAGACCCATAAATCGAGTTTTGTGGACCGCTTTATCTTAACTGGAGTCATTGAGGGGTTTTTGTTCTTACTTAATTTTCCCCATTTCAAAAACAAAAAATCAAAAGTAAGTGGCGACTCCAAACAAAACCATTCCTTATCAGGGACGAATTTTCCAAAACTCGAAAACCGTTATTTCTCCACCTATTTTTTTTAATCGCAAGTTGTGCCGATCTGTGGATTGGGGGAGGGTCCTCATTGAGATCATGAACCAGACTCATTCATGTCATCCACAACCTTGAGTTGTTGATTGCATCTAAAGCCCTAAGCTCATGACAGGAAGTCGTTAATTTCATCAACAACCTTAGGCTAATCATACTGTCTAGAGGCTTGAGCACACAACATAGAATCATTCATATCATCCATTACCGTAAGTTGTTCATAGCATCTAAAGCCCTAAGCTCACTATCCGAAGTCATTCATGTCAACCACGGACCTTAGTTGTTCATAAAATCTAAAGCCCCGAGTTCACGACCTAGCGTCATTCATGTCATCCATAACCCTGAGTTGTTCATATCATCTAGAGGCTTAAGCATGTGATACAGAATCATTCATATCATCCAATGCCCTAAGTTCATAACATCTGCAGACTCGAGCTCATGACTCAAAGTCATTCATGTCATCTATAGCCTAGAGCTATTCATAGATTCTTAGAGACCTCAACTCATAACCAAGAGTAGTTCATGTGATTGATAGCCTTGAGTTGTTCATAGCATCTAGAGGCCTAAGCTCACAACCTAGAGATGTTCATATTAACCATAACCCTGAGTTGTTGATAGTATCTAGAATGCTGAGCACATGACCAAAGTCATTTATATCATTCATAGACCTAAGTTATTCATACCATCTAGAGCCATGAGCTGACAACCCAAAGTCATTCATGTCAACCATAACCTTGAGTTGTTCATAGAATCTAAAGCCCTAAGCTCATGATCTTGAGTCATTCATATCATCTACAGCCTTGAGCTATTCATAGCATCTTCAGCCTTAAGCTCACGACCATGAGTCATTCATTTCACCCACAACCCTAAGATGTTTATAACATCTAGAGGATTGAACACATGATACAAAATCATTCATATTATACAATGCCCTGAATTGTTCATAGAATCTATAGTATTGAGCTCATGAAACAGAGTCATTTATGTCATCCACATCCCTGAGTTGTTCATAACATCTAGGGGCTTGAGCACACGACGCAAAATCATCCATATCATCCAATGCCCTGAGTTGTTCATAGCATCTAGAGCACCGAGCTCACAACCTGGAGTTGTTTATTTGAACCACAACTTTGAGTTTTTCATAGCATCTAGAGCCTTAAGCTCATGACTCAGAGTCATTTATATCAACCATAGCCCCAAGCTATTCATAGCATTTAGAGCCCTGAGCTCGTGACCTTGACCCATTAATGTCATCCACACTCCCTAACTATTCATAACATTTGAAGCCTTGGGCTCACGACCAATAATTGTTCATATCATACACAACCCCGAGTTGTTCACATAATATATAGCCCTAAGCTCATGACCCGGAGTCATTCATTTCATGCATAGCCTTGAGCAGTTTATAGATTTTAGAGTCATGAGGTCATGACTAAGAATCATTTATATCATCCATAACTTTGAGATGTTCATAGAATCCAAAGCCCCATGCTCATGACCAAGAGTAGTTCTTGTTATTAATAACCCTGTGTTTTTCATAGCATATAGAGCCATGAGCTCATGACCCAACGTTATTCATGTCAACCACAACCCTGAGTTGCTCGTAGCATTTAGAGCCTTAAGATCACGACCCAAATTTGTTCATTGCAACCACAACCTTGAGTTATTCTTATCTTTCATGGCCCTAATCTATTCATATCATCCACATCCCTGAGTTGCTCATAACATATAAAGGCCTGAGACCACAGGATCATGAGGCATCCATATCATCCACAACCTTGAGTTCTTCATAAGATCCAAAGCTTTGAGCTCATGAACTAGAGTAGCTTATGTTATCAATAAACTTGAGCTCTTCATGACATCTAGATCCCATAGCTCATGTCATCCATAGGATTAAGGTATTCATAGCACCTAGAGCTCTAAGCTCACAATCCAGATTCATTTAGGTCAACCATAGACCTGAGCTATTCACAACATCTAGAGCCTTGAGTTCACATCTAGGATTTGTTCATGTCATCCACAACCCTGAGCTATTCATAACATTTAGAGGCTTGAGCACACGATGTAGGATCGTTCATATCATCCAAGGCCCTGAGTTGTTCATAGCATGCAGAACACTGAGCTCACGACACAGAGTCGTTGATGCTTACAATAGATTTTTGTTATTCATAGCATATAGAGGACCGAGCTCACGACCCGGAGTTGTTCATGTCAACAATAACTTTTAGTTGTTCATAGCATCTAAACCACTGAGCTCATAACCCAGAGTCATTCATGTCAACCATAGCTTTGAGCTATTCATAGCATCTAGAGCCTTGAACATTTGACCTTAAACCATCCATCTCATCCATAGACCTAAGTTGTTCATAGCATTTAGAGCCCTGGGCTAACGACTAAGAATCATTCATATCATCGACAACCTTGAGTTATTAATAACTTCTAAAAGCTTGAGCTCATGGGATCATAAGTCGTTCATGTCATCCATAACCCTAAGTTATTCCTAGCATCCAAAGCCTTAAGCTTATGACCTAGAGTACCTCATATCATCCATAAGCTTGAGCTATTCATGGCATCTAAAGCCTAGTACTCATGACCTGGAGTCATTCATGTCAACCACAGACCTGAACTGTTCATAGCATCTAGAGCCCAGAGGTCATGACCTAGAGTCGTTCATGTCAGCCATAACCCTTAGCCATTCATAGCATCTAAAGCCTTGACCACTCGACCTTGTGTCATTCATGTCATCCATAGCCTTGAGCTATTCAGAACATTTACAGTCTTTGGATCACGACCAAGAGTCATTAATATCATCCATAACCTTGAGTTATTCATAGTATCTAGAGCCTTTAGCTCACGACCCAGAGTAGCTCATGTGATACACAACCCTGAGTTGTTCATAACATCTAGAGGCTTGTGATCATGGAATCCTGAGTCATTCATATCACCTACAACCCTAAGTTGTTCAGAGAATCCAAAGCCTTGAGCTGACAACTTAGAGTCATTCATGTTAATCACAAACTTGAGTTGTTCATAGTATCTAGATCCCTGAGCTCACAACCCGGAGTCATTCATGTCATAAAAAACCCTAAGCTATTCATAGCATCTTGAGCCTTGAGCTCACGACCTAGAGTCATTCATGTCAACAACAACCTTGAGTTGTTCATAAAATCTAAAGCCCTCAACTTGTGACCTTGAGTCATGCATGAAATCCATAACCTTGAGATATTAATAACATCTAGTCGCTTGAGCTCATGATGCAAAATCATTTATATTATCCACAACCCTAAGTTGTTCATAGCATCTATAGAACTGAGGTCATAAGACCTCGGGTCATTCATATCACGCATAACTCCAAGTTGTTCATAGATTCATAACCCTAAGATCATAACCTAGAGTCGCTCATGCCAACAACAACCTTGAGCTATTCATAGTATCTAGAGCCTTGAGCTCATGACCTAGAATCGTTCATGTCATCCACCACCATGAGTTGTTCATAGCATCTAGAGCTCTAAGCTAATGACCCCAAGTCATTTATGTCATCCATAGTCCTGAGTTGTTTATAGTATCTATATCCTTGAGCTCACGACACGAAGTCATTCATGTCATCCATAACCCTGAGTTGTTCATAGCATCTAGAGCCTTGAGCTCACGACCTGGACTCATTCATGTCAACCATAACCTTGAGAATTTCCAAGCATCTAGATCCTTGAACTCATGGCCTAGAGTTGTTCATCTTATCTACAACCTTGAGCTATTCATAGCATTTAGAGCCATGCGTTCATGACCAAGAATCGTCCATATCATCCAAAGCCTTGAGTTGTTCATAACATTTATAGGCGTAAGCTCACAGGATCTCGAGTCATTCATATTATCCATAATCCTGAGTTGTTGATAGTATCCAGAGCCTTGAGCTCATGACTCGGAGTAGCTCATACCATCCATAGCTCTGAGTTGTTAATAACATCTAGAAGGTTGAGCTCATGGGATCCTTATTCATTCATATCATCCACAATCTTATGTTGTTCATAGCATCCACAATGTTAAGCTCATGACCCAAATTCGTTCATAGCAACCACAACCCTAAGGTGTTCATAGTATATAGAGCCTTGAGCTCACGACTCAGAGTCGTTTATGTCAACCATAAACTTGAGTTATTCATAGCATCTGGAGCCCTGAGCTAATGACCCAAACTCAGTCATGTCATCTGTAATCCTAAGTTATTGATAACATCTAGAAACCTAAGCTCATGACCAAGAGTTGTTCATTTCAACCTCAACCTCGAGCATTTCAGATCAACTAGAGCCTTGATTTCACAACTCGAAGTTGTTCACGTCATCCACAACCCTGAGCATTTTAAAGCATCCAGAGCCTTGAGCTCAGGACCCAAAGTCATTCATGTCATCCACAACCCTGAGTTGTTTGCAACATTTAGAGCCATGGCTCACGACCAATAATTGTTCATATCATCCAAAGCCCTGAGTTGTTTATGCATCTAAAGGTCTGAGGTAACAATATCTGAAGTCGTTCATATCACCCACAACCTTGAATTGTTGATAGCATCTAGATCCTTGAGCTCATATAATCCATAGCTCTGAGATGGTCATAACATCTATTGCCCTAAGCTCATGACCCGAAGTCATTAACGTCAACCACAACTCTATGTTGCTCATAGCATCAAGAGCCCTGGGCTTACGACTGATTACTACCCAAAAAGTGTTATTTTACACCTTTAATTCATTATGTTTTAAGCACTTTTGTGTAGTAGTTCTCCATCTTTATTCCAATTGGCATGTTAAGGACCTAGCAATGACTTCTAATCATATTTGTGGCTAGTTTTAGTGTTTTGACAGCTTTTTGGATCATTAAGACAAGCCAAGTAAAGGAGAGAGCAAAGAGGAAAACAGAGTGAAGAGAATAGAGGACAACAACTGCAGTCTTCCTTCGCACTTTTGGAGTACTTCCCGAAGTCCATTTGCTACATGCTATATACCATTTCAAAGCTCAGGAAGTCAAGAATCCAACGCTTCAAACCGTGTACGATTTGAAGCTGAAATAAGGAAGATATGGCCTTCGGCTTGTGCGAAATTCGCACAACACCTTCAGCTTGTGCGAAATTCGCACCAGCCCATGCGTCTTTGGTGCGAAATCTCCTCTGTTTGGCCAACTCCACATGAGATCTTTTCTTATGTATTTTTTATGTAAATTCCTTTCTTATCCCTGTAATTAGCCAATCACAGGCTTTGCTTTGTAAAGACTATAAGAGGGGTGGAAATCATCTCTCGAGATATATGTTATGTTTTACACTTAGTGAAATACGGGGCTCTCGTTGCTTTCCTTTTCTCTCTACTATTTTCTTTTTCTTGGAAGCCAAACAACCTCTGAGGATGTTTTCCCAGAGGATGAGAGGCTAAACTTTTAGTTTCTTGGAGTGAAAGAAGCTAGGTGAAAAGTCTAGATGCAAAGGTGGAAAACTCTTGTGCATTAAATACAGGTAGTTGGAGTTCATAAATGGCTTTTAAATCTAAAGTTTTGCTTTAAATCCCTTAGAATCACTTTGAATGGCCAATACATGGTAAGCTTTAGGTCTTTGTGGATGCTTATTGCTAGATCCATATCAGTCCATTAGTTATCATGTATGAGCCATTGGAAAGTGGCTCAAGGTGAAGACCCATAGTGTCGAAAGCCATTAATGAAACTTGACTACCATTTCTATTGACTTTTTATGGATTAAATCTTCATTGTTAAACTTATACCGGTTCGGAAAACAACCATCCTTTATATTGTTGTCCCCAATGCAAGAAGAAAAATCCGGAATTTCCCACTTTGCATTTTGAACTTGATCCTAGCAACCTCTAGCTCCGGGAAACTTTTTTTCTTCCATTTTTATCTATTTCTATATTAGTTTAGTTTCAAGCACCACTTTCAAAACAAATTTTATTTTCTTTTAAACGTTATGTTTTTGACAAAGGAAATCACCAGATTCAATTTCTAATCTTGAGTCTATCACTGGTAGAGTGAAAACCCATCCCAAAGTTCTACCCTGGAGCTGCTATACTATAGTAGCTTTGCTACGCTAGTACGAGGTCATAGGTTTATAAATGTTTTTGATCAAAAGACCTGACTGGGCATGAATCAACGACCCATAGTCGTTCATGTTATCCACAACCCTGAGAAATTTGTATCATCTAGAGGTTTGAGTTTATAATGCAGAATCATTCATATCATCCATAATCCTAAGATGCACATAGCATCCAAAGCCTTGAGCTCATGGAACCCCGAGTCATTGATATCATCCATAGTCTTAAGCTATTCACAACATCTAGAGGCTTAATCACACGACACAAAATTGTCCATATCATCTAATGGATTGAGCTATTCATAACATCCAGGGCCTTGAACTCACAAGTTGGATTCGTTCATGTCAACCACAACTTTGAGCTATTCATAGCATCTAAAACCCTTAGCTCATGATCCAGATTCATTCATGTAATCCACAATGATTACTACTCAAAAAGTGATACTTTATAGCTTGTAATTAACTCTTTTAAACACTTTTGAGTAGTAGTTATTACCTTTTAACTAAATTGGCATGTTAAGGACCCTTGCAATCATTTCTAATCAAATTACATTAAGTTTTGGTGTTTTTAATAGCTTTTTGATCACCAAAGCAATCCAAGAATGAGGGAGATCTTTCTATAATCCATGGCAAAGCAAATGGAAGCTCATTTACATGAAGAATCCAAGCTTTGGAGCTTTGTAGTTCTTTGCCAAAGCCAATCAAGAATGCAAGGAGGAAAAATAGAGGAATCTAACATGAAGAATTCAAGAGGACAGCAACTGTTGGACATATTTCGAGTACTTTCTATAGTCCATTTCATGTATACTATATGTTGTTTCGAAGATCGAGAAGTTAGGAGTCCAATACTTTAAACGGTATACAAATTGGAGTTGAAACGAAGAAGTTATGGCCGTTTGAAGACAACTGCATCAAGCTGTGCGAAAATTTCGCAGCTGCGAAATGAGTTGCGAAAATTTTGCAGCCCAAAGCCCATTTCGCAGCTGGGAAATGTGCTGCGAAATGAAATCCACTTGCGAAATTTTGCAAGGTGTTTCACAGCTATGAAACCACCTCCAAGCACACGTGTGCCACTTCGCAAGTTGAAACTCCATCTTCGCAGCTGCAAACCACGTTGCGAAATCACCTCCAAGCTGCGAAACAAGTTGCAAATCATCTCCAAGTTGCGGAATCACCTCCATGTTGTGAAATCACAAATTCAACTTGCAAAATCAAAGTTCAAACTAGCAAAATGGACAATTCAAACTTGCGAAATCCACCTATGTAAACTCAGATATTTGCCACCAACTAAGTTAGATTTTTTCTCAAGATATTTTGTGTGAATTTCTATTTTCTCCTTGTAATCAGTCAAATATATTATTGGGATATTTCTTAGAAAATATCTTCTCTATATATATCTTTGAACCAATGTAAAGAAAACAATCAAAGTAAGAAATATATCTACAGAGCACTTGCTCTATTTTTTATTCATATTTTTGTTTTCTTGTTATTTTTATTTCTAGAAAATCAAACTCTGAGGATGTTTCCTCAGAAGATGAGTGGCTAGGCTTTTTGTCTCTTGAGTAAAGAAAGCCGGGTAAGTTTCCAAATGCAAAATTGGAAGTTTTGTTGTTTTAGTTTTTAATGAAGAGAGAGTGTGACCCGTTAATGGTTTCTATGTTTTTAGTTAACTTAAAACGCCTTAAAATCACTTGGGCCAACACTTGGTAAGGTAAGTGGTCTCCGTCCATTGAGATACACTAGTTTATCTCTTGCGAGCCTTTGGGAGGTGGTTTAAAGGTAGGATTTTCTAGAATAGCCAACAATTGGTAAGCTTTTGGACTCCAAGGAGACATCCATTAGTTATCTCTTGCGAGCTTTTGACGAGTAATCCAAGGTTAAAGATCACCTTGAATGGCAAATGCTAGGTGAGAGGTATGAGCCATTGCAAGATGCATCAGTGACAGGGATTTAGTGTTTGAACCCATTCAGGGGAAGCATATGTACCACACCGGTTCGGGAAATAACTATATGTTAAATCCCCAATGCGAGGAAAAGAAACAAGTGACCGGAACTCCCTTTTTGTATAAGGAACCTGAGCCCAGTGATTTAAAACTCCAAGAAACACTTTTCTTTGTAATTAAAATCAGTTACTATTTTTTATTAGCTTAAAACCAAGATTTTTTCAACCAAAGTTTATGGTTTCTTTTAAAGCTAACCTTGAAATGAAAAACACCAATTCATCTTTGAATGAATATCAATTATGAAGTGAAAACCCATCCCAGTGAACGATCTTAGAGCCACTATACTATGCTAGCTGAGGCTATCCTAGTACATGGTGTAATAGGTTATAAATTTTGTTGATTACTCCCGCCTGAGGACCAAAATCAAGGTACACCAACTGGGAACGAATCACACAACCTTGAGTTGTTCATAGCATTTACAGCCATAGGCTGACGTCCTAAAATCTTTCATATCATCCACAACCTTGAGTTGTTTATAGCATCTAAAGGCCTGAGCTCATAGGAACCCGAGTCGTTCATAGACTCCACAACCCTAATTTGTTCATAGCATCTAGAGACCTGAGCTCATGACCCAAAGTAACTCATTTCATCTAAAGCCCTTAGTTGTTCATAACATTTAGAGCCATGAGCTTACAACCCGAAGTCATTCATGTTGTACACAACCCTAAGCTACTCATAGCATCTAGAGGCTTCAGCTCATGACGTTGAATCATTCATATCATCCATAACCCTAAGTTCTTTATAGCATCTAAAGGTCTGAGCTCACGGGATCCCAAGTCGTTCATATCATCCATAAATTTATGTTGTTCGTAGCATCCTGAGCCTTGAGTTTACGACCTAGAGTAATTCATGTCAACCATAACTTTGAGTTGTTCATAGTATCTAAAACCCTTAGCTCACGACTAAGAGTCATTAATGTCATCCATAACCCTGAGTTGTTCTTAGCATCTAGATCCCTAAGCTCATGACATGGATTTGTTCATGTCATCCACAACCCAGAGGTTTTCAAAGCATTTGAAGCCATAGTCTCACAACCAAGAATCAATAATATCATGCATAGCCTTGAGCTATTCATAACATCTAAAGCCTTGAGTTCACGTCCAAGAATCATTCATATCATCCAAATCCCTTTGTTGTTTAGAGCATCTAAATCCTTGAGTTCACAACCTAGAATTGCGCGTATCATCCACAACCCTAAGTGATTCATATAACCTAGCGACCTGAACACATGACCAAGAGTAGTTCATGCCATCGACAACACTGAGTCGTTCATAACATTTATAACCTAGAGTTCACAACCTGGAGTATTTCATGTCAACCACATCCTTGAGTTTTTCATACTATCTAGAGTATTGGGCTCATGACCCAAAGTCATTCATGTCAAACACATCTTGAGTTGTTCATAACATCTAAAGCCTTGAGCTCACAACCCGTAGTCGTTCATGTCAACCAGAACCTTAAGTTATTTATAGCATTTAGAGCCCTCAGTTCATGACTCAGAGTCGTTCATGTCATCCACAGTCCTGAGCTTTTTCATATCATTTAGAGACCTAAGTTCATGACCAAGAGTAGTTCATGTCATCGATAGCCCTGAGTTGTTCATAGCATATAGAGGCCTCAATTAACAACTCGATGTCTTTCATATCTACCACAACCTTGAGCTATTCATACTATCTTGAGCCCTAGGCTCATGAGCCAAACTCTTCCATATCATCCACGTCCCTAAGTTATTCATACAATCTAGATCCTTGAGCACATGACCCATATTCATTCATGTCAATCATAGCCTTAAGCTATTCAAAACGTTTAGAGCCTTGAGCTCACGATCAAGAATCATTCATATCATCTATAACCTTGAGCAGTTCTTGACATCTAAAAGTTTGAGCTTGTGGGATTTTGAGTCATTCATATCATCTAAAAACCAGACCTTTTCATAGCATCTAGAGCTCTTAGCTCATGACCTGAAGTAGCTCATGTCATCCATGGGCCTGAGCTTTTCATATCATCTAGAGACTTGAGCTCGCAACTAGAAGTCGTTCATGTCAACCACAGACCTAAGTTGTTCATAGTATCTGGATCCCTGATCTCACCACCCGGATTCATTAATGTCATCAAAAACGCTGAGCTGTTCGTAACATCTAAAGGCATAAGCAAACAATGTATAATCATTCGCATCATCCAATACCCTGAGTGATTCATAACATCAAAAGTCTTAAGTTAAAGACCTAAAGTCATTCATGTCATCCATAGCCCGTAGCTCTATGATAACCCGACTCTTGGTAGCTTGGCATGTAAGGGTATCAACAAAATTTATACCTAAGGTCCTTACACTAAAGTAGCAAAGCTACTATAGCATAGTGGCTCTAGGATCGAACACTGGGAAGGGTTTTTACTTTAACTGGTGAAGTTCGGAGGATGGAGTGAACTTTTCTTAATAAAAATTAGGTTAAGATGAAAACATAAAAAGATAAAGGTGTTGTAAACTAAACTAACATGAAAATAGGTTAAAAGATGGAAAAAGAAGTTTCTAAAAGCTTTGGATAGCCATGCTTAACTCACTGTGTAAAAATGGAGATTTTGGGACTTTTCACCTCGAGTTGGGGAAGCAACTAAGGTGATGCTTACTTCCCGAACCGGTATGAGTTTAACAACTGAGTTTTAGTCCTTGACAACTTACAAAAACGGTAGCTGAACCTCATAAATGCTCTTTTATTGGTATAGGGCATCTCCTCGACTTGCAATACAATGGCTCGTAGGAGATAACTAATGAACGTTAGTGGATCTAACAATAAGAATCCACTGAGACTAAAAGGTTATCAAGTATTGGTCATTCAAAGCAAGTCAGAGGGATTAAAAGCTTTACTTTGAATGAAAACATTTATGACGCTCAACTACTTACATTTATGGCTTGGAAATCTCCATCCTGACACGGGAGCTTCACATGGCATCCATTACTTCAAGAAACTAAAAGGTTTTAGCCTCTCATACTTGGGGATTTCATCCTCCAAGGATGTTTGGCTACTAAGAAAATGAGAAAGAAAAGAGAAAAGAAGTGTATGAAAAAAAGTGCTCTTATAACTTATAAAGTTACAGGTTACCAGATAGATTTGTCTGAGGCTCTTCACCTCTATTTAAAGATAATAACAAGCTAAATTACAAGAGCTATTACAAAAGCAACCTATTCATTGGTTGATTACAAGGGTAAAATAGGTATTCACAAAGCTAAAAATCAAGCAAAATATCTTAGAGAACCGGCAGTGGAATGGAAAGATGAAGGGTCCAAATTTCGCAAGGGGTTCTTCATGGTGCGAAATGGCCAAATTTCGCACCATGAAGAAAATCTCCTTGCGAAATTTTCGCAAGGTGAAATTCACCTTGCCAAATGGTGTTCCCATGGCTTGATGCAGTTGTCTTCCGAAGGCCATATCTTCCTCATTTCAGCTCAAAATCGTACATTGTTTAAAGCGTTGGATTCTTGACTTCCTGAGCTTTGAAATGGTATATAGCATGTAGAAAATGCACTTCGGGAAGTACTCCAAAAGTGCGAAAGAAGACTGCAGCTGCTGTCATCTGTTTTCTTCACTCTGTTTTCCTCTTCTCCATTGTTCTTTCCTTGCAAAATGGTGTTCCCATGGCTTGTGCTCGTGTTTCCACTTGAAATTCAAGCCTGTAAATGTCCAAAATCCTTGCTTAACTCGCCCAAGTAGCTCCTCCATCAATTGGCATGCTTGAATTGGTTCATAAGCTGATGAAAAACATGTAAACTTGCCACAAAATGGTTAAAACCAATTACTAAGGACCTTAATGAATTAATTGGGTTAAATGAATATGATTACTACCCAAATGTGCTTAAAACCATTATAATTAGGTCTACAAAATAGCACTTTTTGGTAGTAATCACTCTACATAGCATCTAAGGCCTTGAGTTCATGATTCAGAATTTTTCATATCATCCACAACCTCGAGTTATTCATAGCTTCTAGAGCCTTGAGCTCACGACCTAGAGTCGTGCATATCATCCAAAACTTGGAGTTGTTCATAGCATCTAGAGGTTTGAGCATACGATGTAGAATTGTTCACATCATCCAAATGCCCTAAGTGATTACTACTCAAAAAGTTCTCTTTGGTAGCTTGTATTAAACCCTTTTAAACACTTTTGAGTTGTAGTTTTGGCCTTTTAACTCAATTGGCATGTTAAGGACCCTTGAAAGCAATTTTAATCACTTTGTGTAAGTTTTGGTGTTTTTGTTAGTAATTTGATCACCAAAGCAATCCAAGATTGAGGAGAGTTATGAGGAATCTTGGGCAAAGCTTGGAAGTCATTTGCCAAGAGTAAATCCGGAGTGCAAGGAGAAAAAGTAAAGAGAATCTGGCATGAAGCATATTCTTGATGACAGTCGTGGCAGCCACTTTTGGAGTACTTTTTGAAGTCCAATTGATGCATGCTATATACCATTTCAAAGCTCAGGAAGTCAACAATCCAATGCTTCAAACGGTGCATAATTCGAAGTTGAAACGAAGAAGTTACAGCCATTGCAAGTCAATCACTCCAAGCTGAAGGAAGCATTTTGCAAAGTGTTACGAAATCACCCTTTTGTTGTGAAGTGATTTCGCAGCCTTTTTGTATAGTGTGGTGTATTTCCTCCTGAAGTTGCCCGATATATGCCGCAAGCTGGAAGCTGAGAACCTCAAGATGGAAGCCAACTTCGCAGCCCTGCGAGAATAACCTTTTGCTGTGAAGTGATTTTGCAGCCCTTTTCTGTGTCTGCGAAATCTCGCAGACATCATTTTCTCTTGCGAAATGGTTCGTAGTGCTTCCTGATATTTGCAACCGACATTAGGAGATATTTTCCATCCAATTTTTTGTTGTCTAAATCCCAAAATACTCCTTGTAAGCCACCAATTACAAGATTCCTTAGCTTTTAAGTTAGTAAAAAGAGAAAATATCTATGTAATAATTAGTTTTGTATTATGTTCATATATATACTCTTCGAGAGCCTGTTTGAACGAAGAGGACACCCTTTGTAAAGTTTTGAAAAGCAAGTAAAGTTCAGGCCCATTTTTTTACCTTACCTTCTCACTTTATATTTTTTATTTCTTACTAAGTTATGCACTCTCCGAGGAATTTTCCCCAGAGAATGAGTAACTAAACCTCTAGTTCCTTGGAGCTAAGGTTGCCGGGGAAGGTTCCAAGTGCAAGAATGCAAAGCTTTGTGGTTTCAGCCATTAGTGAAGAGGAAGTGAAATCCTTTAGTGATTTCTATGTTTTTAGTTAACTTAAAACACCTTAGAGTCACCTGGGCCAACACTTGGTAAGGCAAGTAATTTCCAACCATGGAAATGCACTAGTTTACCCCTTGCGAGCCTCTGGGAGGTGACTTTAAGGTAGGATTTTCTGGAATTGCCAACACTTGGTAATCTTTTGGACTCCAAGGAGACATCCATTAGTTATCTCTTGCGAGCTTGAGAAGGGAAGTCCAAGGTTAAAGATCACCTTGAATGGTTAAGGCTTAGTGAGAGGCTTGAACCATTGCAAGTTGCATCAGTGAGAGAATTAAAGTTGAAATCTAATTAAAGGATGTATCTGTACAGCACCGATTGGAGAATGAACTATATGTTAATTCTCCAATGCGAGGAAATGAACCATCTGACTGGAGCTTTGTCTTTTCCATGAGGAACCACCCTAGTGAACCTGACTCTCCAAGGAATGTTATTCTTCCTAAGTTATTCCCATTACTTGTTTTATTAGTTAGTTTAAATCCAAATCTTTACTAATCAAAGTTTGTGTTTTATTTCTTAAGTTAACCTTGAAATGAAACAAGACCAATTCTCTTTGAATTGATATCATTGATAACTTGCTAATCCTTCCCAGTGAACGATCCTAGAGCCGCTATACTATAGTAGCTTTTTCTTTGCTACCCTAGTATATGGTGTAAT
>JAJJMF010027915.1:403229-494321 GCA_022058775.1 Vitis hybrid cultivar | reverse complement strand
ATTACACCATATACTAGGGTAGCAAAGAAAAAGCTACTATAGTATAGTGGTTCTAGGATCGTTCACTGGGAAGGGTTTCCAAATTACAAATGATACCAATTCAAAGTGAATTGGTGCTTTTTCATTTCAAGGTTAGCTTAAGAAATAAAACACAAACTTTGGTTGAAAAATATTTAGATTTAAGCTAACGACAAAACAAGTAATGGAAATTACTTATGAAGAAAAACATTCCTTGGAGATTCAGGTTCATAGAGGAGGTTCCTCATGCCAAAAATATAGCTCCGGTCAGTTGGTTCATTTCCTCACGTTAGAGAATTAACATATAGTCAATTCTCTAACTAGTGTTGTACAGATACATCCTTTAATTGGATTTCAGCTTTAATTCTCTCTCACTGATGCAACTTGCAATGGTTCGAGCCTCTCACTAAGCCTTAACCATTCAAGGTGATCTTTAACCTTGGACTTCCCTTCTCAAGCTCGCAAGAGATAACTAATGGATGTCTCAGTGGAGTCCAAAAGCTTACCAAGTGTTGGCAATTCTAGAAAATCCTACCTTCAAGTCACTTCCCAGAGGCTCGCAAGGGGTAAACTAGTGCATCTCCATGGACGGAGATCACTTGCCTTACCAAGTGTTGGCCTAGGTGACTCAAAGGTGTTTTAAGTTAACTAAAAACATAGAAATCACTAAAGGATCACACTTTCTCTTCATTCATAGCTGAAACCAAAAAGCTTTTCATTCTTGCACTTGGAACCTTTCCCGGCAACCTTAGCTCCAAGGAACTAAAGGTTTAGTTACTCATGCTCTGGGGAAACTTCCTCAGAGAATTCATAACTAGTAAATAAAAAATACAATCAAAGTGAGAAGGTAAGGCAGAGCAAAGCTCTGTATTTTTACTTTCTTCCAAACTTTTACAAAAGGGGCGTCCCCGAGAACAAGCTCTTAGGAAGCTATTTATATGCAAAATTACAATACTAATCATTACATGGATATTTACTCTTTTTCCTAACTTAAAAGCTAAGGAAACTTATAATTGGCGGCTTACAAGGAGAATTTTGGGATTTAGACAACAAAAATCTGATGAAAAATATCTCCAAGTGTCGGTCGTAAATATCAGGAAGCACTAAGGACCATTTCGCAGGTGCAAACGAGGTCTGCGAGATTTCGCAGATGCACAAAAAGGGCTGCGAAATCACTTCGCAGCAAACGACTGACTTCGCAACGCTGTGAAGTGGTCTTTCAGCTTGAAGTGTTCGGCTTCCAACGTGATGGGAAACTTCAGGGGGAAATCCACAGCATTGTACAAAAAGGCTGCGAAATTATGTCGTAACAAAAGGGTGATTTCGCAACGCTGTGCAAAATTCTTCCTTCAGCTTGGAGTGATTGACTTGAAATGGCTGTAACTCCTTCATTTCAAATCCGAATTGTGCACCGTTTGAAGCATTGGATTGTTGACTTCCTGAGCTTCGAAATGACATATAGCATGCATAAATTGGACTTCAGGAAGTACTCCAAAAGTGGCTGACATGACTGCCATCAAGAATGTTTCAAGGCAGATTTCTCTTTGTTTCCCCTCCTTGCATTCCGTATTTGCTTATGGCAAAGGACTTCAAAGCTTTGATTCTTCATGTTTCTGAGCTTTCCATTGCTTTTCCATGGATTCCAAATAAATCTCCTCAATCTCAAATTGCTTTGGTGATCAAAAAGCTATCAAAACACCAAAACTCAACACAATTTGATTAGAATTGATTGCAAGGGTCTTTAACATGCCAATTGGGTTAAAAGGCAATAACTACTACTCAAAAGTGTTTAAAAGAGTTAATTACAAGCTATCAAAAATCACTTTTTGAGAAGTAATCAATTGTTCATGTCATCCACAACCTTAAGTTGTTCATAGCATCTAGAGCCTTGAGTTCACGACCCAAAATCATTCATATCATCCACAACTCTTAGTTATTCATAGCATCTAGAGTCTTGAGTTAAAGACTTGAAGTCATTCATGTCATCTATAGCCCTGAGTTGTTCATAGCATCTAGAGCCTTTAATTCACGACCCAAAATCGTTCATATCATCAACAACCATAAGTTGTTCATAGCAACTAAAGCCTTGAGCTCACAACCTAGAGTCCTGCATATTATCCAAAACATTAAGCTATTAATATCATCTAGAGACATGAGTTAATGATCTAGAGTAGTTCATGTCATCCATAATGCTGAGTTATTCATATCATCTAGAGCCCTAAGCTCACGACTCAAAGTCATTCATGTCAACCACAACCTTAAGTTGTTCATAGGATCTAGTGGTATGAGCTCATGACCCTTAGTTATTCATGTAATCCACAACCTTGAGTTGTTTATAACATCTATATCTCTAAGTTCACAACCCAGATTTGTTCATTTGAACCACAACCCTAAGTTGATTATAGCATCTAAAGCCTTGAATTCATGAATCGGAGTCATTCATGTCATTCATAACCTTAAGTTGTTCATAGAATCTAGAGGCTTGAGCTCATGAAATAGAATCATTCATATCATCCACAACCTTGAGTTGCTTATAACATCTATAACCTTGAGCTTATGGGACCCCTAGTCATTGATATCATCCACAACCTTGTGTTGTTCATTACATCTAGAGCCTTGAACTCACGACCTGGAGTCATTCATGCCATCCACAACCTAGAGTTGTTCATAGTATCTACAGCCTTAAGGTCACTACTCGGAGTTGTTCGTGTAAACCATAATCCTTGAGATATTCATAGCATCTAGAGGCTTGAGCTCACGAGATGCCAAGTTGTTCATATCATCCACAACTCTTAGCTATTCATAGCATCCGAAGCCCGAAGCTCATGACCTAGAGTAGCTCATGTCATTAACAGCCCTGAGCTATTCATTGCATCTAGAGCCTTGAGCTCACGACCTAGAGTCGTTCATGTCAACCATAGCCTTAAGCTATTCTTAGTATTTGACCAAGAATCGTTCATATCATGCACAACCCTGAGCTGTTCATAGCATTTAGAAGACTAAGCTCATGAGATCTCGAGTCATTCATATCATCTAGAACCCTAAGGTTTTCATAGCGTTGAGGGCCCTTAGCTCAACACCTAGGGTATATGTCATTCACATCCTTTAGCTTTCATAACATCTAGAGATTTGAGGTCACGACCTAAAGTTATTCATGTCAACCATAACCCTGAGCTGATCATAGTATCTAGAGCCTTAACCTCATACTTTAGAGTTGGTCATGTCATCCACCACATAGAATTGTTCATAGCATTCAGAGGCTTGAGTTGATGATGCAAAATCGTTCATATCATCCACAACCCTAAGTTATTCATAGAATCCAGACACTTGGGCTTACAAGATCCCGAGTCATTCATATCATCCATAACTTTGAGTTGTTCATAGCATCCAATGCCTTGAGCTCATGACTTGGAGTCGTTCATGTCAACCATAGCCCTGAGTTGTTCATAGTATTTAGAGCCCTTGGCTCACGACCCAAAGTCGTTCATGTCATCCACAACCCCGAGTTGTTCATAGTATCTAGAGTCATGACCTCATGACCCAAATTTGTTCAAGTCATCCATAACCCTAAGCTATTCATAGCATCTAGAGCCCTGAGATCATAACCTCTAGCTATGTATGTCATCCACAACCTTGAGCTATTATAACAACTAGAGGCTTGAACACATGATGTAGAATTGTTCATATCATCCAATTCCCTAAGCCATTCATAGCATCTAGAGCCCTGAGCTCATGACCAGAAGTCGCTCATGTCATCCATAGCCCCTGAGCTATTCATAGCATCTAAAGCCGTGAGTTCAAGACCAAGAATCATTTATATCAACCATAACTCTCAATTGTTCATAACATCTAAAGCCTTGAGCTCACGAACCAGAATCGTGTATATCATCCTTAACACTAAGTTATTCATAGCATCTGAAGACCTGTTCTCATGACCAAGAGTAGTTCATGTCATCTATAATGCTAAGTTGTTCATAACATGTAGTACCCTGATCTCATGACCTAGAGTCATTCATGGCAACCACAACCTTGATTTTTTAATAGTATATAAAGGACTAAGCTCACGAGATCTTGAATCATTCATATGGTCAACAACTCTAAGCTCTTCATAGCATTTAGAGCCCTGAGCTCACAATCAAGAGTCGTTTACTTCAACTATAGCCTTGAGCCTTTAGCTCACAACCTAAATTTATTCATGTCATCCTAAGCTTTGAGCTATTCATAGAATTTAGAGTCATGGGCTCACGATTAAGAATCATTCATTTCATCCACTGCCTTGACTTATTCATAGCATTTAGAGGCCTAAGCTCATGAGATTCTCAATCGTTCATATCATCCATAGCCTTGAGCTATTCATAGAAATTAAAGTCACAGGCTCCCAAACAAGAATCATTCATATCATCCACAACCCTAAAATTTTCATAGCATTTAGTGGATTCAGTTCACAGGATCCGAAGTCATTCATATCATCCACAACCATGAGTTGTTCATATCATCCAAAGCCTTGGGCTCGGGACGCAGAGTCGCTCCTATCATCCACAACCCTGAGCTATTCATAGTCTTTAATGCCTTGAGATCACGACCCAAAGTCGTTCAAGTCAACCATAACCTTGAGCTAATCATAGCATCTAGACCCCCGAGCTCACGACCTAGACTCGTTCATGTCATCCTAAGCTCTGAGCTATTCATAGCATTTAGAGTCATGGGCTCACGATTAAGAATTGTTCATATCATCCACTGCCTTGAGTTGTGCATAACATCTAGAGGCTTGAGCTCTCGAGATCCTGAGTCATTCATATCATCCACAACCTTGAGCTGTTCATAGCCTCCAGAGCCTTGAGCTCATGACCCGAAGTAGCTCATGTCATCCATACCCCTGAGTTGTTCCTAACATCTAGAGCCATAAGCTCATAACCTGGACTCACTCATGTGAACTATAGCCTTAAGTTGTACGTAGCATCTCGAGCCCTGAACTCATGGCCTAATGTCATTCATGTCATCCACGACCTTGAGTTATTCACAATGTCTAGAGACCTGAGCTCATGACTTGGAGTCGTTGATGTCATCCACAGCCCTGAGTTGTTCATAGCATTTAAAGTTATGGGCTCCCGACCAAGAATCATTTATATCATCCATAACCCTAAATTGTTCATAGCATTTAGTGGACTAAGTGATTACTACTCAAAAAGTGCTATTTTATAGCTTGTAATTAACTCTTTAAAACACTTTTGAGTAGTAGTTATCACCTTTTAACCCAATTAACATATTAAGGACCTTTGCAAGCATTTCTAATCAAAGTGTGTAAGTTTTGATGTTTTTGTTAGTAAATTGATCACCAAAGCGATCCTAGATTGAGGAGAGTCCTTTGGAATCCATGGCAAGGCAATGGAAAGCTCAGAAACATGAAGAACCAAAGCTTTGAAGTCCTTTGCCATAAGCAAATCCGAAATGCAAGGAGGGGAAGCAAAGAGAAATCTGCCATGAAGCATTCTTGATGACAGTCATGTCAGCCACTTTTGGAGCATTTCCCGGAGTTCAATTTATGTATGCTATATGTTGTTTCGAAGCTCAGGAAGTCAACAATCCAATGCTTTAAATGGTGCACGATTCGGAATTGAAATGAAGGAGTTACAGCCATTGGAAGCCGATCACTCCAAGCTGAAGGAAAATTTTGCACGGCTGCGAAATCACCCTTTTGTTACAAAAATGTTGTCCTTTTGCTGCAAAAATTTCGCAGCCATTTTGCAGAGTGCAACGGAATTTCTCCTGAAGCTTCCCGATATTTGCAACCGACATTTTGAGATTTTTTGCTTTAGATATTTGATGTCTAAATCCCCAAACTCTCCTTGTAACCCACCTATCATAGGGTTCCTTAGTCTTTAAGTAAGAACAAAGGGTGAATAACCCCTTATATATAGTTTTGTAATTTTCTTTACAAAAAAGGAATGTAATCGGTGAAAGGAAGAAATATATTTTACAGAGCACTTGCTCTGTTTTTCCTTCATATTTTTGTCCTCTCATTATTTTTCTTTCTAGCCAATCAAACTCTGGGGATTCTTCCTTAGAGGATGACAGGCTAGGCTTTTCGTCTCTTGGAGTGAAGAAAGTCGGGTAAGTCTCCTCATGCATAAATTGGAAGTTTTGTTGTTTTAGTTTTTAATGAAGAGAAAGTGTGACCCGTTAATGGTTTTTATCTTTTTAGTTAACTTAAAACGCCTTTAAATCACCTAGGCCAACACTTGGTAAGGCAAGTGATCTCCATCCATTAAGATGCACTAGTTTATCTCTTGCGAGCCTTTGGGAGGTGGTTTAAAGGTAGGATTTTCTAGAATAGCCAACACTTGGTAAGCTTTTGGACTCTAAGGAGACATCCATTAGTTATCTCTTGCGAGCTTTTGACGGGTAATCCAAGGTTAAGGATCACCTTGAATGGCAAATGTTAGGTGAGAGGCATGAGCCATTGCAAGATGCATAAGTGAGAGGGAATTATTGTTTGAATCCATTAAGGGGAAGCATCTGTACCACACCGGTTAGAGAATTAACTATATGTTAATTCTCTAATGAGAGGAAAAGAAACAAGTGACCGGAACTCTCCTTTTTGTATAAGGAACTTGAGCCTAGTGATCTAAACTCCAAGAAACACTTTTCTTTGTAAGTAAAATCAGTTACTATTTTTGGTTAGTTTAAAACCAAACCTTTTTCCACCAAAGATTATGTTTTCTTTTAAAGCTAACCTTGAAATAATAAGGCACCAATTCAACTTGGAATTAATATCAATTGTGAAGTGAAAACCCATCCCAGTGAACGATCCTAGAGCCACTATGCTATGCTAGCTAAGGCTATCCTAGTACATGGTGTAATAGGTTATAAATTTTGTTGATTACTCCCTTCTGAGGACCATAATCAAGGGACACCAGCTGGACACGAATCAAATGGCACCACTGTCAGGGGCCATTGAGAGGACATGAATCAGCTGAGACACCAATTGGGAACGTATCACTAAGCTAACGAGATATGGAGTCATTCATATCATCCACAACCCTAAGTTGCTCATAACATCTTATGTCCCGAGGTCATGACCCGGAGTCATTCATGTCAACCATAGCCTTAAGATAATCATAGCATCTAAAACCCTGAGCTCATGACCTGGGGTCGTTCATGTCATTCTAAGCTCTAAGCTATTCCTAACATTTAGAGTCATTGGCTCATGATTAAGAATCATTCGTATCATCCATTGTCTTGAGCTGTTCATAGCATCTAGAGCCTTGAGCTCATGACCCAGAGTAGCTCATGTCATCCACATCCTAGTGTTATTCATAACATCTAGAGTCTTGAGCTCACAACCCGAAGTCATTTGTGTTAACTACAAGCTTGAGTTGTAGATAGCATATCGAGCCTTGAGCTCACAACTCAAATTTATTCATTTCATCCACAACCTTGAGTTGTTCATATCAACTAGAACCCTGAGCCCATGACCTAGAGTCGTTCATGTCATCCACAGCCCTGAGCTCTTGATAGCATTTAAAGTCATGGGCTCCTAACTAAGAATCATTCATATCATCCACAATCCTAAATTGTTCATGACATCTAGTGGACTGAGCTCACAAGATCTTGAGTCATTTATGTCATCCACAACCTTGAGTTGTTTATAGCATCTAAAGCCTTAAGCTCATGACCTCAAGTAGCTTCTGTCATCCACAACCTTTAGTTGTTCATGGGATCTAATGCCCTGAGCTCACGACCTAGAGTCGTTCATGTCAACCATAGCCTTGAGCTAATCATAGCATCTAGAGCCTTGAGCTCACAACCTAAAGTCATTCATGTGGTCCACAGTCTTGAGTTGTTCATAGCATTTAGAGGCTTAAGCTCATGGTGTAGAATCATTCATATCATCCACTATCCTGAACTGCTCATATCATTTGGAGCTTTAAGTGATTACTATTCAAAAAGTGTTATTTGATAGTTGGTAATTAACTCTTTTAAACACTTTTGAGTAGTATTTATTCCCTTTTAACCCAATTAACATATTAAGGACCTTTACAATCAATTCTAATCAAATTGTGTTAAATTTTGGTGTTTTGATAGTTTTTTGATCACCAAAGCAATCTAAGATTGAGGAGAGTTATTTGCAATCCATGGAAAAGCAATGGAAAGCTCAGAAACATGAAGAACCAAAGCTTGGAAGTCCTTTGCCATAAGCAAATACGGAATGCAAGGAGGGGAAACAAAGAGAAATCTGCCATGAAGCATAGGTGACGTTTTGACACTTAGAAAAATATATAGAGCTCTCTCGTTTCTCTTTTCTCTTTACTATTTTCTTTTTCTTGGAAGCCAAACAACCTCTGAGGATGTTTTCCAGAAGGATGAAAGGCTAAACTTTCGGTTTCTTGGAGTAAAGGAAGCTAGGTGAAAAGTCCAGATGAAATGGTGGAAAGCTACCGTGCATTAAATTCAGGTAGTTGGAATTCATAAATGGCTTCTAAATCCAAAGTTTTGCTTTAAATCCCTTAGAATCACTTTGAATGACCAACACATGGTAAGCTTCAGGTCTTTATGGATGCTTATTGCTAGATCCATATTAGTCCATTAGTTATCATGTACGAGCCATTGGAAAGTGATTCAAGGTGAAGACCCATAGTGTCTTAAGCCATTAATGGACCTTGACTACCATTTCTATTGACCTTTTATGGATTAAATCTTCATTGTCAAACCTATACCGGTTCGGGAAATAACTATAGGTTAAATCCCCAATGCGATGAGAAAAATCCGAAATTTTCCACTTTCTATTCTAGCTTGATCCTAGCAACCCTTAGCTCCGGGAGACTTTCTTTCTTCCATTTTTACTTAGTTTATATTAGTTTAGTTCCAAACACTTTCAAAACAAATTTTATTTTCTCTTAAACTTTAAGTTTTTGATAAAGGAAATCATTAAATCCAATTTCTAATTTTGAGTATATCACTGGTAGAATGAAAACCCATCCCATAGTTAGACCCTAGAGCCACTATACTATAGTAGCTTTGCTACGTTAGTATGAGGTCATAGGTTTTATAAATGTTTTTTATTAAGTGACCTAACTGAGTTACACGCGAATCAAAATGGCGCCGTTGCCGAGGATGGTGCCACAATACAGTGATACAACCTTTTAGAGGCTACTTGTGATTTTCATCACAAGTTTGGTGAATTCCTTTTTCACTAATTTCATTTCCTTTCATTTTCTTTTTGTTAAGTTTATTTTTGTTTTCTTTCTAACCTTAATTTTTTTATAGTTTTCTTTTGTTTTTGTTGTTGTTGTTTTATTTCAGGTAAGTTGTAACTTGTGCATGCCCTATTGGATTCGGGACCAAGAGGGAAGATTAGTAAGGATTGAGAATCCTCAAGACACAGAGTTGGATATCTGTGTAAACATCATGGACCCTCCACCAGAGGATCAGAATTCTCAGCACGGTCAAGGGGGTAATCCCAATGCATATCTATCCATGAGGGATAGAATGCACCCACCAAGGATGAGTGCACCCTCATGCATCATACCTCCTCTTGAGCAGCTGGTTATAAGGCCCCATATTGTGCCCCTTCTACCAAATTTCCATGGAATGGAAAGTGAGAATCCATATGCCCACATCAAGGAGTTTGAGGAGGTTTGCAATACCTTTAGAGAGGGAGGAGCTTCAATAGACTTGATGAGACTCAAGCTATTTCCTTTTACTTTGAAGGACAAGGCAAAAATATGGCTTAATTCTTTAAGGCCAAGGACTATAAGGAATTGGGTTGATCTTCAGGCCAAATTTTTGAAGAAATTTTTCCCCACCCATAGGACCAATGGGTTGAAGAGACAAATCTCAAACTTTTCTGCTAAAGAAAATGAGAAGTTCCATGAATGTTGGGAAAGGTATATGGAGGCCATCAATGCTTGTCCTCATCATGGCTTTGATACATGGCTCTTGGTGAGCTATTTTTATGATGGAATGTCTTCCTCCATGAAGCAAATTCTTGAAACCATGTGTGGGGGAGATTTTATGAGCAAGAATCCGGAAGAAGCCATGGACTTTTTAAGTTATGTGTCTGAGGTGTCAAGAGGATGGGATGAGCCCAACTCAAGAGAGAAAGGGAAGTTTCCTTCTCAACCAACCCAAAATCCAAAAGGCGGGATGTACGTATTAAGTGAAGACATAGACATGAAAGCTAAAGTGGCAACAATAGCAAGGAGGTTGGAAGAACTTGAGTTGAAAAAGATGCATGAAGTCCAAGCCATTTTCGAGACACAAGCCCATGCCATGCCATGCACCATTTTCCAATCATGTGATCATGTGGTAGATGAGTGCCCAACCATGCCAGCTGTGAGGGAGATGTTAGGTGATCAAGCCAATGTTGTGGGGCAATATAGGCCTAACAACAATGCACCTTATGGAAACACCTATAATTCAAGCTGGAGAAACCATCCAAATTTTTCTTGGAAACCAAGACCACCTCCATACCAACCACAAGCCCAAACCCAAGCACCTCAACAAACCTCTTCAGTGGAGCAAGCCATTGTGAACCTAAGTAAAGTCATGGGTGACTTTGTGGGTGAACAAAAGGCAATCAACTCCCAATTGCATCAAAAGATTGAAAATGTTGAGAGTTCTCAAATTAAGAGAATGGAGGGGATGCAAAATGATCTATCTCATAAGATAGATAATATTCAATACTCCATCTCTAGGCTTACTAACCTCAACACAGTGAATGAGAAGGGAAAGTTTCCCTCTCAACCAAGCCATAATCCCAAGGGTGTTCATGAAGTTGAAACCCAAGAGGGGGAGTCTTCAAAGTTGAGGGAGGTTAAAGCTGTGATTACTTTGAGGAGTGGAAAAGAGGTTGATCAACCCCTGCCTAAGGTGAGGCAAGATGAAGAAACCATGTCAAAGAAAACCTTGGTTAAAGAGAGTAATAACCAAGAAGAGAAGAGTGGGAAGAAAAGTGCATCCAGATCAAGCATTGAAGAAGAGCCAAGGATAGTGATTAAAGAGGATATGATGAAGAAACATATGCCTCCCCCTTTTCCTCAAGCTTTACATAGAAAGAAGGAAATCAAGAATTCATCAGAAATTCTTGAAGTCTTAAGACAAGTGAAGGTGAATATACCCTTACTTGATATGATCAAGCAAGTCCCCACATATGCAAAGTTTCTAAAGGACTTGTGCACGGTCAAGAGAGGGTTACATGTGACAAAGAATGCATTCCTCACTGAGCAAGTAAGTGCTATCATTCAGAGTAAGTCTCCAGTTAAGTATAAAGATCCGGGATGCCCCACCATTTCAGTCAACATTGGAGGGACACATGTGGAGAAAGCTTTGCTAGACTTGGGGGCAAGTGTGAATTTGCTCCCATATTCTGTGTACAAGCAATTGGGACTTGGAGGATTGAAGCCCACAACCATCACTCTCTCCTTAGCTGACAGGTCAGTCAAAATTCCAAGGGGGGTGATAGAGGATGTTCTAGTTCAAGTGGACAAATTCTACTATCCTGTGGATTTTGTTGTGCTTGATACTGATCCCACTGTGAAGGAAGCAAACTATGTACCAATCATTATTGGGAGACCTTTCCTAGCTACCTCCAATGCCATCATCAATTGTAGAAATGGGGTGATGCAGCTCACATTTGGGAATATGACCTTGGAATTAAATATATTCCACCTATGCAAGAGGCATCTTCACCCAGAAGAAGAGGAAGGATTGGAAGAGGTGTGCTTGATCAACACCTTGGTTGAAAAGCATTGTGACAAGAATTTACAAGAGAGTTTGAATGAAAGCTTTGAAATGTTTGAAGAAGGGTTACCTGAACCCTCTGATGTTCTAGCCATCATGTCTCCTTGGAGGAGACGGGAAGAGATCTTACCACTGTTCAACCAGGAAGACTTACAAGGAGCAACTGTGGAGGACCCTCCAAAGCTTGTTTTGAAGCCGCTTCCTGTTGATTTGAAATATGCATATTTGGAGGGAAATGAGAAATGTCCAGTGGTGGTTTCTTCAACTCTTACTAGTGACCAAGAGGATAGTCTTTTGGGAGTCCTCAGGAAAAGCAAGAAAGCCATTGGATGGCAAATTTCTGATCTGAAAGGGATTAGCCCTCACCCACCATATCTATATGGAGGATGATGCAAAACCAGTGAGGCAGCCCCAAAGGAGGTTGAATCCTCACATGCAAGAGGTGGTGAGGGGTGAAGTTCTGAAGCTACTCCAAGCTGGGATCATATATCCCATTTCAGACAGTTTGTGGGTGAGCCCCACCCAAGTAGTCCCAAAGAAATCTGGAATTACTATGGTCCAGAATGAGAAAGGGGAGGAAGTCTCTACACGTCCTACCTCAGGATGGAGGGTGTGTATAGACTACAAGAGGTTGAATTCAGTGACTAGGAAGGACCATTTCCCATTGCCTTTCATGGACCAAGTCCTTGAGAGAGTCTCAGGACATCCTTTCTACTGTTTTCTGGATGGGTACTCGGGGTACTTCCAAATAGAGATTGATTTGGAAGATCAAGAAAAGACAACTTTCACTTACCCCTTTGGTACTTTTGCGTATAGGAGAATGCCCTTTGGTCTATGTGATGCTCCTGCAACTTTCCAAAGATGTATGCTGAGCATCTTCAGTGATATGGTGGAGCGCATCATGGAAGTCTTCATGGATGACATCACTGTATATGGAAGTTCTTATGAGGAGTGTTTGTCGCATTTAGAAGCTGTTCTCCAAAGATGTATTGAGAAAGACCTAGTGCTAAATTGGGAGAAGTGCCATTTTATGGTACAATAAGGAATTGTCTTAGGACATATCATCTCCAAGAAGGGCATTAAGGTAGATAAGGCAAAGGTGGAGCTAATTGTTAAGTTGCCACCTCCCACAAATGTTAAAGGAATTAGGCAATTCTTAGGACATGTCGGGTTCTATAGGAGGTTCATTAAGGATTTCTCAAAAATCTCAAAGCCTCTTTGTGAACTCTTGGTAAAGGATGCCAAGTTTGTGTGGGATGAGAAGTGTCAGAAGAGTTTTGAGGAATTGAAGCAATTCCTCACAACTGCACCAATAGTGAGAGCCCCAAATTGGAAATTATCTTTTGAGGCAATGTGTGATGCAAGTGACCTTGCTATGGGGGCTGGCTTGGGGCAAAGAGAAGATGGAAAGCCCTATGTGATTTATTATGCGAGCAAAACTTTGAACGAGGCTCAAAGGAACTACACAACTACTGAGAAGGAGTTGTTGGCAGTAGTTTTTGCCTTGGATAAGTTTCATGCCTATTTGGTAGGGTCTTCCATAGTGGTGTTCACTGACCATTCTGCTTTGAAGTACTTGCTAACCAAGCAAGATGCCAAGGCAAGATTGATAAGATGGATTCTTTGGCTCCAAGAATTCAATCTCCAAATTCGGGATAAAAAGGGGGTAGAAAATGTGGTAGCTGACCACTTGTCAAGACTTGTGATATCACATGACTCACATGGTCTACCTATCAATGATGACTTCCCTGAGGAGTCTCTCATGTCAATAGAGGTATCTCCATGGTATTCTCACATTGCAAATTTCTTGGTTATTGGAGAAGTACCAAGTGAGTGGAGTGCCCAAGACAAGAGGCATTTCTTTGCTAAGATCCATGCCTATTATTGGGAGGAGCCTTTTCTCTTCAAATATTGTGCGGATCAAATCATAAGGAAATGTGTTCTTGAACAAGAGCAATCAGGAATTCTTTCCCATTGCCATGATAATGCATGTGGAGGTCATTTTGCCTCCCAGAAAACAGCAATGAAAGTGATCCAATCAGGTTTTTGGTGGCCCTCTCTTTTCAAGGATGCCCACTCTATGTGCAAGGGATGTGATTGGTGTCAAAGGCTTGGTAAGCTAACACACCGAAATATGATGCCCTTGAATCCCATCTTGATAGTGGATGTCTTTGATGTTTGGGGGATAGACTTCATGAGACCATTTCCAATGTCGTTTGGACATTCCTACATTTTGGTGGGAGTGGATTATGTCTCTAAATGGGTAGAAGCAATCCCATGTAGGAGTAATGATCATAAGGTGGTTCTTAAATTCCTCAAGGACAACATCTTTGCAAGATTTGGAGTCCCTAAGGCCATTATCAGTGATGGAGGAACCCACTTTTGCAATAAACCTTTTGACACTCTTCTAGCCAAATATGGGGTTAAGCACAAGGTAGCTACACCTTATCACCCTCAAACAAGTGGCCAAGTTGAGTTAGCCAACCGGGAGATCAAAAATATACTGATGAAGGTGGTGAATGTGAATAGGAAGGATTGGTCTATTAAGCTCCTGGATTCCTTATGGGCTTATAGGACCGTTTACAAGACCATTCTTGGAATGTCTCCTTATCGCCTTGTTTATGGCAAAGCGTGTCATCTTCCAATGGAGGTTGAATATAAAGCATGGTGGGCAATCAAGAAGCTCAACATGGATTTGACAAGAGCCGGGTTGAAAAGATGTTTGGATTTGAATGAATTGGAGGAAATGAGGAATGATGCTTACCTCAATTCAAAAATTGCAAAAGAGAGGTTGAAGAAATGGCATGATCAGTTGGTAAATCAAAATAATTTTGCCAAGGGACAAAGAGTCTTGCTTTATGACTCTAAGCTTCATCTTTTTCCGGGAAAATTGAAATCAAGGTGGACGGGTCCTTTCATAATTCATGATGTTCAATCAAATGGAGTAGTGGAACTACTCAACTTCAATAGCACTCGAACTTTCAAAGTGAATGGGCATCGTCTCAAGCCCTATATGGAATCATTTTCCCGAGACAAGGAGGAATTCATCCTCCTTGATCCACCTCCAACATGAAAATACTTGGTTTATGGTTGAACTTAGTCTCTTCAAAGACTAGAGAGTTCATCCTCTTTTTGTTTTCTTTTAAGTTGATTTTAGTTTAATCTAGTTTTTTCTTGTGTTTTTCCATGTTTTGATTTTTATTTTTGACTTTAATGTCGTTCTAATGTGTTTTGAATTGGTTTTTTTTTTGTTAACATTTAGGTGGGAAAGCTTGAAGAATGAAGTCATGGTGAAAGCAAGGCAAAACAGGGGAGAAAAAACCAAGACTCAGCCATTTTCGCACAACACTTCCTGTTGTACGAAATTTTCGCATAACACACCCCTTGTGCGAAAATGCTTTTGTGGCAATTTCAAAAAAAAAAAAAAAAAAACATGCTCTCGGTCCCTTCCCAAAATCCCTTGTGCGAATTTCACAGGAATGCGAAGCTTGTGCGAACCTTGTGTGAATTCATTTTTGGGACAAATTTTCAAAACCATGCTCTCTGTCTGGGTTCTCACAGGAATGCAAAATTTTCGCATAACACAAGGTGTCGTGCGAAATTTGCATTTCCTCTTTAAAGGCCGTGTTCTCCTCTTCTCATGCTCAATTTCTTCTTCATTTCTCATAGCACCGCTCTTCCAATCATCAAATCCCTTCCTTAAGTTTCTTTTCTTCATCATTCCCCCACTCTCAACACCACCATGGCAGCCCATCTCCATAATTCCACCCCATAGCCGCGGTAATCACTATTCATCACCGTCCACCCCTTCAATTTTCAGCTCTTTCCACCATCAAAAACCTTCCAATTCTTCACTCAACACTCCAAATCCATCCCTCAACCAATTTTAGCCTTGTATTTACCAAACCAAAGCCTCAAGCTAAGGATTCAAGCCACCTTTTCTTCAATAGGAAACCCATTGCCGCCGGGTAGAGGAGCTCTAAATTTCAAATTTTGTTCGTGAAAAAGCTCCAATTTCCAAGCCTATTCACCATGAAAAATCCCTTTCCTACCTTAGCCAGCATTTCCCACCCTCAAAAGCTAAAAATTTTCACCATTTGAACGAGCTTCAAAACTTCAAGAAGGCGGGTGAATAGTGCTTGTGCGAAATTTTCGCATAACACCCCCCCTTGTGCGAAATTTTCGCATAACACCTACCTTGTGCGAATTTTTCAGCTTTTCCATCTGTACCCTCCCCAATCCAAAGCCTTTGAGCCTCATTTCATTACTTCATCATGCCTAAGACCCGAGGAGGACATACCTCAGCTCCCTAGAGCAATGAGAGAGCCGCCCTTGTGAGGGCCCCACTAGATGCGCAGCCTCATCTAGCTGATTCTGCCCCTCAGAGCAGATACCATACGAGGAGAGCATCTGCCACACCTGTGGCCCCTACTCAAATTACACCTCGGGGTCCTCCTACAAAGAAAGCCAAGACTTCAGAGCCAGGAGAGTCCTCTAGATCACCTCGGGATTCACAGTCTCAGCCTCCTTCCACCAGGCGTCCTAGACCCAGCTCGCCCATTGAGGGCAACTCAGATTGCCGATCCAAAGCATTTCATGTCGAGGCATATTTTGATCACACTATTTTGCGCCAGCAGACTGACTTGTGGAATTCATACAGCCTACTTGAGAGCTACCATCTTGTACCCTTTATGACTCCGCCCCAGTTCTTTTATCCTCGAGTAGCTTTAGACTTTTACCAATCTATGACTACTCGTGGCGTCCCGGTACCAGCCTCGATACTTTTTACCATTGATGGATGCCAGGGTATTTTGGGGGCTCGACAGATTGCCGAGGCTTTCCATATCCCTTATGCACCAGCTGATCCCATTGCATTTAGACGCTGGGCCCCACTTTCTGAGTGGGACATGGTTCGTATCCTATCTCGAGGGACATCTTCCCAGAGGACCATTTTCAGGAGGGAGCTTCCCCCAGGGATGCTCCTAGTTGATGTGGTGCTTCGCACCAACCTTTTTCCTCTTCAGCATACAGTATAGAGGCGAAAGGCCATTTTAGAGGCATTATTTCGTATCTCTGAGGGCTACTACTTTGGTCCTCATCATTTGATTATGGCCGATCTCCTCCATTTTGAGGAAAAGGTGCATAAGCGGCGTCTTACGAGGGCGGCTTCCATTCAGTTACTTTTTCCTCGACTGCTATGCCATGTTTTGGCACATATGGGTTTTCCTACAGACCCTCAGTCTGAGCCCCGCCGCCATTGTTGAGAGAGCTTCTCTCTTGAACAATGGAATCAAGTATGGCTCCATCAGCATTTCCCAGAACTTCCCGAGCCAAGGGAAGTCCCTCCTGCTCCATCCACTTCAGCTCCCTCGGAGCCTGTACCAGAGGCAGCATCATTTGATGCCCTACCTGCTGTTCCTCCTACCTCAGAGCCGCCCATCACTATCCCTGGTTCAGAGTACCGTGCCTTGCTCGCTTCTTTTCAGACTCTGACCACTACTCAGACGACCATTATGGAGCGGATGGACCACTTCCAGATTCAGCAGGACCAGCAGACTCTCATTCTCTGTGAGATTCAGCAGCACCTCGGTCTTTTGCCACCAGCTCCACCTGTAGCGGTGCCTTCCTCAGTTCCAGCAGAGGACCCCTCCTATCCATCAGAGGAGCCTACTACTTGATCATACGATCACTCCTCTCCTTTTTCTTTTTTTTTTGTATATATATTCTATGTTTTTGGATGTCTTATGTATTTTGGACCACTTTTATAATGGGATTGGATATATTCCATGTTTGTCTTGTATATTGTACTCTCTCAGTTTATATAGACATCTTCCTTTTTGTGTATTTTAGCTATTCCTTTTTATTTCCTCTAATCATCATTCTTATGATTTTTCTTTTCTTATGCAACATGTGGTTTCTCCTCTCTATTTAGAGTACCTTACTATCAGGAGGTATCACTTCCTCCCTTTTATTATCATCCTAGTTGGGAGGAGAGTTGAGGAAGTAATTTGTTAAATTTTTGGTTAAGTTATTTTGCTAACAATTTTTTTTTTTTTTGCAAACTCTTCTTGATTTCTCAAAGATAAATTCTCAAAAATAAATAGGAGAAATTAAATTCTTATCTTATTGCCATAGTCTTAGAGTTTGTATTATGCTTATTAAAGTTGTTAAATTGTTGAAGCTCCTTTTGATTTCAATATTAAGTCTTTCACTCTAATCTTTTCACACACTGAACACATTAGATTCCAGTTATAAGATGGAAAACTTTCTCACCCCCTAAACTTAGGAAATTTTTGACTTGGTGCCATTGACCTCATTCTATTAGTGTTGGGACACCTTATAAAAGGCCAATGTGTCTTATGAAAAAATTTTGCTTCACTTGCTTTGAAACCCGAGCAAGGTCCGAGGGGTATATGGTGAAAATCTTTAAAACCTGGTGCCCTAAGCCTTCAATGGTAGGGAGTCACTGACCTCACTGCTCGTTACATGGGTGGATGGGTGGAGTATATATATACTTAAAAAAAAAAAAAAAGAGGTGCGTTCTTAGCCTTCTATATATGAGTTAGTGTTGCTAAAGTTAGAAAAAAACCTTAGTTGGGGGGAGAATATAGTTTGACATACTATAACTGGAAACTAAGCATCTTAACACTTAGATTTTTGTGGAAGATTAAGAGTTGGTCCTTTGGGAGTGGAAATTATTTTGATACTCAAATTTGCATAATGCCCGCTCTTTGCATGTTGTGATAGGTAAGTTATTTGATGACTCTTGTTGATGATTGAGTTTTATATCCTTGACTTGCCACGAGAGAGTTTGATCCAATCATGCCACTTGATTATTTTTTGGAGTGATCAACATGATTTTGTAAATTATTATATTATTTATTTTTCTTTATTTTTCTCTCCTTCATTGCTCAAGGACTAGCAATGTGTCAGTTGGGGGGAGTGATTACTACCCAAAAAGTGCTATTTTACACCTTTAATGCATTATGTTTTAAGCACTTTTGTGTAGTAGTTCTCCATCTTTAGTCCAATTGGCATGTTAAGGACCTAGAAATGTCTTTTAATCATATTTGTGGCTAGTTTTAATGTTTTAACAACTTTTTGGATCATTAAGACAAGTCAAGCAAAGGAGAGAAGCAAAGAGAAGCAAAGTGAAAAAATCAGAGGACAGCAGCTGCAGTCTTCTTTCACACTTTTAGAGCACTTCACGAAGTCCATTTTTTACATGCTATATACCATTTCAAATCTCTAGAAGTCAAGAATCCAACTCTTCAAACCGTGTACAATTTGGAGCTGAAATGAGGAAGATATGGCCTTCGGAAGCCAACTGCTCCAGGTTGTGCGAAAATTTTGCACGACACAAGGTGTTATGCGAAATTCGCATAACACCTTCAAAATTCGCATAACCCATGTGTGGTGCAAAATTTCCTCTGTTTTTGCCGACTCCACTTTAGATATTTTCCTTTGTATTTTGTGATGTAATTTCCTTTCTTATCCTTGTAACTAACCAATCACAAGCTTTTGCTTTTGTAAAGACTATATAAGGGGTGGAAATCACCTCTTGGAATATATAACATAGGTGACGTTTTGACACTTAGAAAAATATACAGAGCTCTCTCGTTTCTCTTTTCTCTTTACTATTTTCTTTTTCTTAGAAGCCAAACAACCTCTGAGGATGTTTTCCCGAAGGATGAAAGGCTAAACTTTCGGTTTCTTGGAGTAAAGGAAGCTAGGTGAAAAGTCCAGATGAAATGGTGGAAAGCTTCCGTGCATTAAATTCAGGTAGTTGGAATTCATAAATGGCTTCTGAATCCAAATTTTTGCTTTGAATCCCTTAGAATCACTTTGAATGACCAATACATGGTAAGCTTCAGGTCTTTATGGATGCTTATTGCTAGATCCATATTAGTCCATTAGTTATCATGTACGAGCCATTGAAAAGTGATTCAAGGTGAAGACCCATAGTGTCTTAAGCCATTAATGGACCTTGACTACTATTTCTATTGACCTTTTATGGATTAAATCTTCATTGTCAAACCTATACCGGTTCGGGAAATAACTATAGGTTAAATCCCCAATGCGAGGAGAAAAATCCGGAATTTTCCACTTTCTATTCTAGCTTGATCCTAGCAACCCTTAGCTCCGGGAGACTTTCTTTCTTCCATTTTCACTTAGTTTATATTAATTTAGTTCCAAACACTTTCAAAACAAATTTTATTTTCTCTTAAACTTTAAGTTTTTGATAAAGGAAATCATTAAATCTAATTTCTAATTTTGAGTATATCACTGGTAGAATGAAAACCCATCCCAGAGTTCGACCCTAGAGCCACTATACTATAGTAGCTTTGCTACGTTAGTATGAGGTCATAGGTTTTATATATGTTTTTTATTAAGTGACCCAACTGAGTTACACGCGAATCAGCAGCGTTGCGAAGTCAGCCGTTTGCTGCGAAGAGATTTCGCAGCCCTTTTTGTGCATCTGCGAAATCTCGCAGACCTCGTTTGCACCTGCGAAATGGTCCTTAGTGCTTTCCGATATTTACGATCGACACTTGGAGATATTTTTCATCAGATTTTTGTTGTCTAAATCCCAAAATTCTCATTGTAAGCCACCAATTATAAGATTCCTTAGCTTTTAAGTTAGGAAAAAGAGTAAATATCCATGTAATGATTAGTATTGTAATTTTTCGTATAAATAGATTCTTGAGAGCTTGTTCTCGGAGAGACGACGACCCTTTTGTAAAAGTTTGTAAGGAAGTAAAATACAGAGCTTTGCTCTGCCTTACCTTCTCACTTTGATTGTATTTTTCATTTACTAGTTATGAATTCTCTGAGGAAGTTTCCCCAGAGCATGAGTAACTAAACCTTTAGTTCCTTGGAGCTAAGGTTGCCGGGAAAGGTTCCAAGTGCATGAATATATAGCTTTATGGTTTCAGCCATGAATGAAGAGAAAGTATGATCCTTTAGTGATTTCTATGTTTTTAGTTAACTTAAAACACCTTGGAGTCACCTGGGCCAACACTTGGTAAGGCAAGTGATCTCCGTCCATGGAGATGCACTAGTTTACCCCTTGCGAGCCTCTAGGAGGTGACTTGAAGGTAGGATTTTCTAGAATTGCCAACACTTGGTAAGCTTTTGGACTCTAAGGAGACATCCATTAGTTATCTCTTGCGAGCTTGAGAAGGGAAGTCCAAAGTTAAAGATCACCTTGAATGGTGAGTGCTAGTGAGAGACATGAACCATTGCAAGTTGCTTCAGTGAGAGGGAATTAGAGCTAAAATCCAATTAAGGGATGCATTTATGCAACACCGATTAGAGAATTGACTATATGTTAATTCTCTAATGCGAGGAAATAAACCAATTGACCGGAGCTATGTTTTTGCATGACAAACCTCCCCTGTGAACCTAAATCTCCAAGGAATGTTTTTCTTCATAAGTAATTTCCATTACTTGTTTTGTCGTTAGCTTAAATCTAAATCTTTTTCAACCAAAGTTTGTGTTTTATTTCTTAAGCTAGCCTCGAAATGAAAAAGCACCAATTCACTTTGAATTGGTATCATTTGTAATTTGGAAACCCTTTCCAGTGAACGATCCTAGAACCACTATACTATAGTAGCTTTTTCTTTGCTACCCTAGTATATGGTGTAATAGGTTATAAATTGTGTTGATTACTCCCTCAATTAAGGAGCACCAGCTGGACACGAATCAGCTGAGACACCAATTGGGCATGAATCATTAAGCTCAGGAGAGCCTAAGTCATTGATATCATCCACAACCTTGTGTTGTTCGTAGCATCTAAAGCCTTGAGCTCATGACCTAGAGTCTTTCATGTGAACTACAACCATTAGCTATTCATAGCATCTAGAGCCCTCAATTGACAACCCTATGTCATTCATGTCATCGATAGCCCTGAGCTATTCATAGCATCTGGAGCCTTGAGCTCACGACCTATAATCATTCATATCATCCACTGCACTAAGCTATTTATAAAATATGGAGCCCTTGGCTCACAACACCTGAAGAGGTTCATGTCTTCCACAACCCTTAGTTGTTCATAACATCTAAAGGCTTGAGTTCTCAATGCAAAATCATTCATATCATCCACAACCCTAACCTATTCATAGTATCTAGAGCCCTGAGTTAAGGGGACCCCTAGTTGTTGATATTATCCATAACCATGAGTGGCTTGTTGTATTTAAACCCTTTAGCTCATGACTTGGATTCGTTTATGTCACCTATAGCTTTGAGTTGTTCATCGAATTAAGAGCTCTCAACTAATGACCCAGAGATGTTCATATTATCCACAACCCTTTACTAGTTATAACATCTACAACCCTAAGCTCACAACTCAAAGTTATTCATGTCATCCATAACCTTGAGCTATTCATAGTATATAGAGCCTTGAAATTATGACAAAGAATCATTCATATAATCCAATGGCCTAAGTGGTTCTTAAAATTTAGAGTCGTGAGCTCACAGGGCCCTAATCGTTCATATCATCCTTAGCCCCTACTATTCACAACATTTAGATCCTTAAGCTCACGACCTAGGGTACTGATTACTACCAAAAAGTGCTATTTTGTAGACCTAATTATAATGGTTTTAAGCACCTTTGTGTAGCAATCATATTCATTTAACCCAATTAATTCATTAAGGTCCTTAGTAATTGGTTTTAACCATTTTGTGGCAAGTTTACATGTTTTTATCAGCTTATGAATCAATTCAAGCATGCCAAATGATGGAGGAGCTTCTTGGACAAGTTAAAGCAAGCTTTTAGCTACACCAAAGCAAGCCAACAAAAGGAGAGAAGCAAAGAGAAGCAAAGAGGAAAACAGAGGACAGCAGCTGCAGTCTTATTTCGTACTTTTGGAGCACTTCCCTAAGTCCATTTTTTACATGCTATATACCATTTCAAAGCTCTGGAAGTCAAGAATCCAACGCTTCAAACCGTGTACAATTTAGAGCTGAAATGAGAAAGATATGGCCTTTGGAAGACAACTGCATCAAGCTGAGGGACAATTTCGCACGATGGAAATCAAGGTGCGAATTCCTCAGTCCACTGTGCGAAAATTTCGCACACCTCAAATCAAAGTGCGAAATTGGAACTCCAGCGTGCGAAAATTGGATATTTTTGCCGACTCTTTTTCTTCTGATATTTTTGTATAAATTTCCATTATTCTCCTTGTAATCCACCAATCATAAGATTTCTTAGCTAGGAAGGTTGGAAAAACTTCTCTATATATATCCCCTTGCATCCGTTGTAACAAGGGGGGGGGGGGGGATAGATTGATATATCGATCAATATATAGAATTTTTACAGAGCTCTCCCGTTTCTATTTTCTTAGTAGCCAAACAGCCTCTGAGGGTTTTTCCTCAAAGGATGATTGGCTAAAACTTTTAGTTTCTCAAAGTATGGATGTTATGTGATGGCTTGGATGCAATCCCATGGAAATTTCTCGCACCCGGAAGGTAAGGTAGTCGTTTTTCATTAAAGGTTCATTAATGCAAAGTTTGGTTTTTATTTCCTTTGGACAACTTCCAACGGCCAATACTTGATAAGCTTTTGGATTTCTATCCATTAGTTATCTCCTACGAGCTATTGGAAGGTGAGGTTTTCAATTCCAAGTTTTGTATTAATCTGTTAGAACCAATTTCAATGGCCATTGAAAGGTGAGTTTATCACTTGGAATGACTTTGAGTTGCCAATATTTGGTAAGCTTTTGGCTTTAGACCATTAGTTATCTCTTACGAGCCATTCAAAGGAAGTCTAAGGTGAATAACCATTGATGAAATTCACTACCATTTGTTTTGCCATTTTAAAGGATTAAAACTTGATTTGCTAAATCCATACCGGTTCGGGAAGCAAGCATCACCATAGTTGCAACCCCAACGCGAGGAGCCTATCCTGAGATTTCCAATTTGCATAAGAGCCAGAGCATAGCTATCCTATCTTTGAGAAACTTGTTTTTACACCCTTTCATTTTAGTCTTTAATGTTAGCTTAGATTAGTTTAAATCTTTCTAAAACATTTGCATCTTCTTTTAAAGCTAACATCCATAAGAAAATCACCTATTTTCCTAATTTGAATAGCACTTGTGTTTGCGAAAACCCTTCCCAGTGAACGATCCTAGAACCACTATGCTATAGTAGCTTGGCTACTTTAGTAATAGTATTCAAGGTATAAATTTTGTTGATACGCCTTTAAAGCTAAGCTACCATGAGTCGAATCAGGTACTTTATGTTATCCACACCCTTGAGTTCTTCATAGCATCCAGAGCTATGAACACACAATCTAGAGTAGTTCATGTTATTCCAAACCTTAAGTTGTTCATAGCATTTAGAGCCCTAAGCTCATGACTTAGAGTAGCACTTGTCAACCACAGACCTGAGTTGTTCATAGCATATAGAGCCTTGAGCTCATGGCCCAGAGTCATTCTTTTCATTTATAAGCCTTGAGCTATTCATAGCTACTAGAGGCTTGAGCACATGACGTAGAATTGTTCATATCATCCAATACCCCAACTTGTTCATAGTATCTAGAGCCTTAAGCTCATGACCCATATTCGTTCATGTCATCTAGAGCCCTGAGTTGTTGATAGCATCTAAAGCCTTGAGTTCAAGTCCTATAATTGTTCTTATAAACCATAGCCTTGAGTTTTTCATAGAATCTAGAGCCTTGAGCTCACGACCTAGAATCGTGCATGTCATTCACAACCCTCGGTTGTTCATAGCATATGGAGACCTGAGCTTATGACCTATACTAGTTCATGTCATCCACAACACCAAGTTGTTCATAGCATCCAGAGGCCTAAGTTCATGACCCAAAGTCATTCATGCCAACCACAGTCCTATGTTGTTCATATTATCCAAAGGACTAAGCTCACAAGATCCCAAGTCATTCATATCATCCACAAATCTAAGTTGTTCATAGCATCTAAAGCTCCAAGCTCACAACTGAGAGTCCTTCATGTCAATTATGGGCCTAAATTGGTCATAGCATCTAAAGCTCTGAGCTCACAACTAGAGACTTGAGCACACGACGCAACATAGTTCATATCATCCAATGCTCTAAGCTGTTGATATTATCAGGAGCCTCGAGCTCATGACCCAAAGTAGTTCATGTCATCCACAACCTTGACCTATTCATAACATCTAGTGCATTGAGTTTAGCACCCAGAATCATTCATATAAACCATAACCTTAAGTTGTCCATAGAATTTAGAGCCTTGAGTTCATGACCAAGAATCATGCATATCATCCACAATCCTCAACTATTCATAGCATTTAGAAACCTAAGTTCATGACCAAGAGTAGTTCATTTCATCTACAACGCTATGCTATTCATAACATCCAAAGCCTTAAGATCATGACCCAGAGTCATTCATATCAACCATAAGCTTGGGTTATTCGTAGTATCTAGAGCCCCGTGCTCATGACCTAAAGTCATTCATGTGATGTACTGCCTTAAGTTGTTCATACCATCTAGAGTCTTAATCCCATGACTCAGAGTAGTTGATGCCAAACAGAACCTTGAGTTGTTCATAGCATTTAGAACTCTAAGCTCACCATCTTGAGTCATTTAAGTCAACCACAACCTTGACCTAATCATAGAATTTAGAGCCCTAAGCTCACGAGCTAGAGTTGTTCATGAAATCCATAACCTTGAGCTGCTCATAGCATCTTTAACCTTGAGCTATTCAAAGAATCTAAAGTCCTCTACTATTCATAACATCAAGAGCCTAGGGTTCATGACCCATAGTTGTTCGTGTCATCCTCAACCCTGAGTTGTTCATAGCATTTTGAGCATTGAGCTTATGATAAAGAATCGTTCATGTCATCCACAGGCCTAACCTGTTCATAGCATCTAAATGACTCAGATAACGGGATCTCGAGTTGTTCATTTCATTCACAAATCTAACATGTTCATAACATCCAAAGCCTATAGCACACAACTTGGAATAACTCATGTCATCCACAAGCTTGAGCTATTCATAGCATCTATGGTCCAAAGATCATGACCTAAATTCGTTCATGTCAAACTTAACCTGAGTTATTCATATTATCTATAACCATGAGCTGATGACTCAGAGTCGATCATGTCGTTCACATCCTTGACCTGTTCATAACATGCAGAGCCTTGAGCTCATGACCTAGATTTGTTCATGTCAACCATAACCCTAATCTGTTCATAACATTTAGTGCCCTAAGCTCATGACCCGAAGTTGTTCATGTCAACCACAACCCTGAGCTAAGCATAGAATATAGAGCCCTGAGCTCACAACCAAGAGTTGTTCATTATATCCACAACCTTAAGTTGTTAACAACAGTTGGAGGCTTAAGTTGTTCATATTATCAGGAGCCCTGAGCTCATGACCCAAAGTCGTTCATGTCATCCACAGCCATGAGTTATTCATAGCATCTAGTGCATTGAGTTTATGACCCAGAATCGTTCATATAAACCGCACCCCTAAGATGTTCATAAAATCTAGAGCCTCAAGCTCACGACTAAGAATCAAGAATATCATCCACAACCCTCAACTATTCATAGCATTTGAAGACCTAAGCTCATGACCAAAAGTAGTTCATGTCATCCCCAATCCTATGCTATCCATAGCACCCAGGGCCCTAAGATCATGACCTAGAGTCGTTCATATCAGCCATAAGCTTGAGTTGTTCATAGTATTTAAAGCCCCATGCTCACGACCTGGAGTCGTTCATGTAATGCACTGCCCTAAGTTGTTCATAGCATGTAGAGTCTTAAGCTCACGACTCAAGTCGTTGATGGCAACCAGACCCTTGAGTTGTTCATAACATCTAGACCTTTGAGCTCACCACCTTAAGTGATTTAAGTCAACGACAACCTTGATGTGGTCATACCATTTAGAGCCCTGAGCTCTCGACCTAAAGTTGTTCATGTCATCCACAACCTTGAGCTGCTCATAGCATCTATAACCCTAAGCTATTCATAAAAACTAGAGCCCTTTATTATTCATAACATCAAGAGCCTGGAGTTCATGACCCATAGTTGTTTGTGTCATCCTCAACCTTGAGTTGTTCATAGCATTTTAAGCATTGGTCTTGCAACCAAGAATCATTCATGTCATCCATAGGCCTGACCTGTTCATAAAATATAAAGGACTGAGATAATGGGATCTTGAGTTGTTCATATCATTCATAAATCTAACATGTTTGTAAGATCTAAAGACCATAACGCATAACATGGAATAGCTGATGTCATCTACAAGCTTGAGTTGTTCATAACATCTATGGCCCTGAGCTCATGACTCGGAGTCGTTCATGTCAACCACAATCCCAGTTACTCATAGTATCTACAGCCATGAGCTAACGACTTGAATTTGTTCATGTCGTCCACATCCCTGACCTATTTATAATGTGTAGAGCCTTGAGCTCATAACCTAGATTCATTCATGTCAACTACAACCTTGAGTTGTTCATAACATCTAATGCCTTAAGCTCATGACCTGAAGTTGTTCATGTTAACCATAACCTTAAGCTAATCATAGCATCTAGAGCCTTGAGCTCACAACCCATAGTCGTTCATTATATCCACAGCCCTAAGTTGTTAGCAACAGCTGGAGGCTTGAGTTGTTCATATTATCAAGAGCCATGAGCTTATGACCCAAAGTCGTTTATGTCAGCCACAACCCCGAGTTATTCATACCATCTAGTGCATTGAGTTTAGGACCAAGAATCGGTCATATAAACTACACCCCTAAGTTGTTCCTAAAATCAAGAGCCTTAAGCTCACGACCAAGAATCATGCATATTTTCCACAACCCTTAATTATTCATAGCATTTAAATACCTGAGCTCATGACCAAGAGTAGTTCATGTCATCCCCAACGCTATGCTATTCATAACATCTAGGCTCTAAGATCATGACCCAGAGTCTTTCATATCAACCATAAGCTTGAGCTGTTTATAGTATCTAGAGCCTCATGCTCATGACCCAGAGTTGTTCATATGATGTACTACCCTAAGTTTTTCATAGCATCTAGAGTCTTAATCTCACGACTCAAGTCGTTGATGCCAACCAAAACCTTGAGCCATTCATAGCAACTAGAACCCTCAGCTCACCACCTGAAATCATTTAAGTCAACAACAACCTTGACATGATCATACCATTTAGAGACCTGAGCTCACGACCTAGAGTTGTTCATGTCATCCACAACCTTAAGCTGCTTATAGCATCTATAAAGTTGAGCTATTCATAGCATCTAGAGCCCTCTACTATTCATAGCATTAAGAGCCCGGAGTTCATGACCCATAGTTGTTCATGTCATCCTTAACCCTGAGTTGTTTATAGCATTTTGAGCATTGAGCTTACGATCAAGAATCATTCATGTCATCCACAGGCCTAACCCGTTCTTAGCATCTGAAGGAATCAGATAACGAGATCTCGAGTTGTTCATTTTATTCACAAATGTAACATGTTCATAACATCCAAAGCCCATAGTGCATAACTTGGAATAACTCATGTCATCCATAAGCTCGAGGTGTTCATAACATTTATGACCCATAGCTCATGACTCGGAGTCATTCATGTCAACCTCGACCTGAGGTATTCATAGTATCTATAGCCATGAGCTGACGACTCAGAGTCGATCATGTCATTCACATCCTTGACCTATTCATAACATGTAGAGCCTTGAGCTGATGACCTAGATTCGTTCATGTCAACCACAACCCTAAATTGTTCATAAGATCTAGTGCCCAAAGCTCATGACACAGAATTGTTCATGTCAACCACAACCCTAAGCTAATCACAACATCTATAGCATTAAGCTCACGACCCATAATCATTCATTATATCCACAACTCTAAACTATTAACAGCAGTTGGAGACTTAAGCTATTCATATTATTAGGAGCCCTGAGCTCATGATTCAAAGTCGTTCATGTCATCCACAACCCTGAGTTATTCATAGCATCTAGTACGTTAAGTTTAGGACCCATAATTGTTCATAAAAACCACACCCCTAAGCTACTCATAAAATCTAAAGCCTTAAGCTCACAACCAAGAATCATGCATATATCCACTACCCTCAACTATTCACAACATTTAAAGACCTGAGCTCATGACCAAGAGTAGTTCATGTCATCCCAACCACTATGTAATTCATAGCATACAAGGCCCTAAGATCATGACCTAGAGTAGTTCATATGGACCATAAGCAATAGTTGTCCATAGTATCTAAAGCCCCATGCTCACAACCCAAAGTCGTTCATGTGATGCACTACCCTAAGTTGTTTATAGCATCTAGAGTCTTAAGCTCACGACTCAAGTCGTTGATGCCAACCAGAACCTTGAGCCATTCATAGCATCTAGACCTCTCAGCTCACCACCTTGAGTCATTTAAGTCAACAACAACCTTGAAATGATCATACCATTTAGAGGCCTGAGCTCACGACCTAGATTTGTTCATTTCATCCACAACCTTGAGCTGCTCATAGCATCTATAATCCTGAGCTATTCATAGCATATAGAGCCCTATACTATTCATAGCATCAAGAGCCCAGAGTTCATGAGTCATAGTTGTTCGTGTCATCCTCAACCCTGAGTTGTTCGTAGCATTTTAAGCATTGAGCTTACGATGAAGAATCATTCATGTCATCCATAGGCCTAACCTGTTCTTAGCATCTGAAGGACTCAGATAACGGGATCTCAAGTTGTTCATTTTATTGACAAATGTAACATGTTCATAACATCCAAAGCGCATAGCGCATAACTTGGAATAACTCATGTCATCCACAAGCTTGAGCTGTTCATAACATTTATGACCTAGAGCTCATGACTCAGAGTCATTCATGTCAACCTCAACCTGAGTTATTCATAGTATCTATAGCTATGAGCTGACGAATTAGAGTCAATCATGTCATTCAATTCCTTGACCTGTTCATAACATGCAGAGCCTTGAGCTCATGACCTAGATTCATTCATGTCAACCACAACCCTGAGTTGTTCATAACATCTAGTGCCCTAAGCTCACGATACGAAGTTGTTCATGTCAACCACAACCCTGAGCTAATCATAGCATCTAAAGTATTGAGCTCATGACCTATAATCATTCATTATATCCACAACCCTAAACTGTTAACAGTAGCTGGAGACTAGAGCTATTCATATTATCAGGAGCCCTGAGCTCATGACCTAAAGTCATTCATGTCATCCACAACCCTGAGTTATACATAGCATCTAGTGCGTTGAGTTTAGGACCCATAATTGTTCATGTGAACCACACCCCTAAGGTATTCATAAAATCTAAAGCCCTAAGCTCACGACCAAGAATCATGCATATATCCACTACCCTCAACTATTCATAGTATTTAAAGACCTGAGCTCATGATCAAGAGTAGTTCATGTCATCCCCAACGCTATGCTATTCATAGCATACAGGGCCGTAAGATCATGACATACAGTAGTTCATATCAACCATAAGCATGAGTTGCTCATAGTATCTATAGCCATATGCTCACAACCCAGAGTCGTTCATGTGATGCACTACCCTAAGTTGTTCATACCATCTATAGTCTTAAGCTCACGACTCAGAGTCATTGATGCCAACCAGAACCTTGAGTGGTTCCCAACATCTAGAACTCTTAGCTCACCACCTTGAGTCATTTAGGTCAACCACAACCTTGACCTGATCATACCATTTAGAGCCTTGAGATCACGACCTGGAGTTGTTCATGTCATCCACAACCTTGAGCTTCTCATAGCATTTATAACCCTAAGCTATTCATAGCATCTAGAGCCCTCGACTATTCATAGCATCAAGAGCCTAGATTTCATGACCCATAGTTGTTTGTGTCAACCTCTACCTTGAGTTGTTCATAGCATTTTGAGCATTGGGCTTATGACCAAGAATTGTTCATGTCATCCACCGGCCTGTCCTATTCATAACATGTAAACGACTTAGATAATGGGATCTTCAGGTGTTCATATCATTCACAAATCTAACATGTTTGTAACATCCAAAGCCCATAGCGCACAACATGGAATAGCTCATGTCATCCACAAGCTTGAGCTATTCATAACATCTATGTCCCTAAGCTCCTGACCAAGAGTTGTTCATGTCAACCACAACCTGAGTTATTCATAGTATCTATAGCCATGAGTTAACGACACGGAGTTGTTCATGTCATCCACATCCCTGACCTATTCATAATGTGCAAAGCCTTGAGCTCTTGACCTAGATTCGTTCATGTCAACCACAACCCTAAGTTGTTCATAACATCTAGTGCCCTAAGCTCACGACCTGGAGTTATTCATGTCAACCACAATCCTAAGCTAATCATAGCATCTAGACCCTTGAGGTCATGGCCTAGAGTCCTTCATTACATCCATAGCCCTAAATTGTTAATAGCAGTTGTAGACTTGAGGTGTTCATATTATCAGGAGTCCTAAGCTCATGACCCAAAGTCATTCATGTCATCCACAAACCTAAGTTATTCATGGCATTTAGTGCATTGATTTTATTACCCAAAATCATTCATATAAACCACACCCATAAGCTATTAATAAAATATAGAGCCTTAAGCTCACGACCAAGAATCATGCATCTTATCCACGACCCTCAACTATTCTTAGAATTTAAAGACTTTAGCTCATGACCAAGAGTAGTTCATGTCATCCATAACGCTATGCTATTCATAGCATACAGGGCCCTAAGGTCATGACCCAGAGTCGTTCATATCAACCACAAGCTTGAAATGTTCATAGTGTCTAAAGCCCCGAGCTTATGACCCAAAGTGATTCATGTCATGCACTACCCTAAGTTGTTCATAGCATGTAGAGTCTTAAGCTCACGACTCGGAGTCGTTGATGCCAACTAGAAGCTAGAGTTGTTCATAGCATGTAGAGCCTTGAGCTCACGACCTTAAGTCATTCATGTCAATCACAACCTTAACCTGATCATACCATTTAGAGCCTTAAGCTCACAACCCAGAGTCATTCATGTTATCTATAGCCTTGAGCTGCTCATAACATTTATAACCCTAAGTTGTTCACAGCATCTAGAGCCCTATATTATTTATAGCATTAAAAGCCTGGAGTTCACAACCCATAGTTGTTCGTGTCATCCACAACCTTGAGTTGTTCATAGCATTTTGAGCATTAGGCTAATGACCAAGAATCGTTCATGTCATCCATAACCTTGAGTTGTTTATAGCATCTAAAGGACTGAGATAACGAGATCTCGAATTGCTCATATCATCCATAAATCTAACATGTTCATAACATCCATAGCCCATAGTTCACAAGTTGGAGTAGCTCATGTCATCCACAAACTTGAGTTGTTCATCACATCTATGACCTTGAGCTCAAGACCCGGAGTCATTCATTTCAACCACAACCTAAGCTATTCATAGTATCTAGAGCCTTAAGCTGACAACTTGGAGTCATTCATGTCGTCCACGTCCTTGACATGTTCATAACATTTAGAGCCATGAGCTCATGACCCGAATTCATTCATGTTAACCACATCCCTGAGCTATTCATGACATCTAAAGCCCTAAGCTCATGACCTAAAGTCCTTCTTGCCATCCATAACATTGAGCTATTTATAACATTTAAAGCCATCAACTCACAACCAAGAATCATTCACATCATCCATAGCCCTGAGCTATTAATAGCATCCACAGGACTAAGCTTACGAGATCCTAGGTCGTTCATATCATCCACAATCCTAAGTTGTTCATAGCATTTAGAGCCCTGAGCTCACAACTCAAAGTCATTCATGTCAACTATAGCTATGAGCTATATATAGCATTTAGAGCCCTGAGCTTGCAACCTGAAGTCATTCATGTCATTCATAGCCCTGAGTTGTTTATAACATTCGAAGGCTTGAGCTCGTGACATAGAACCATTCATATCATCCCCAACCCTAAGCTACTCATAGAATTTAAAGCCTTGAGCTCACAATACCTCGAGGTGTTCATATTATCCACAACCCTCTACTGTTCATAGCATCTAAAGCCATGAGCTCACAAGCTACAATCATTTATATTATCCATAACCTTGAGTTGTTCATTGCATATAGAGTCCTCGGGTCATGACATGGAGATGTTCATGTCATTTGTAGCTCTGAGATGTTCATAACATGAATAGGCTTGAATTGAGGAATGAGAATCATTCATATAATCCACAGCCTTGAGCTGTTAATAGCATATAGAGCCCTAAGCTCATCAGACCCCAAGTCGTTGATATCATCCATGGCATTAAGCTAATCCAAGCATTTAGAGCCTTGAGCTCATGACTCGGAGTCGTTCATATCATCTACAGCCTCGAGCTATTCATAGCACTTAAAACCCTTAATCGACAACCCAAATTTGTTATTGTCATCTACAACTCTAAGCTATTCACAACATTTGTAGCCTTGACCTGAGGACCCTGAATCATTCATATCATCCATAATATTGAGTTGTTCATAGCATCAAGTGCCCTTTACTATTCATAACATCTACAGCCCTAAGCTCACGATCCGTAGTTGTTCATGTCAACCGCAACCCTGAGTTGACATAACATTTAGAGCCCTGAGCTTACGACTTGGAGTAATTCATGTCATCCATAACCCTGAGTTGTTCATAGCATCTCGAGGCTTGATTCCCTGACGTAGAATCATTCGTATCATCCACAACCTTGAGCTGCTCATAGGACCCCGACTCATTGATATCATGCACAACCTTGAGTTTTTCGTTGCATCTAAAGTCTTGAGCTCACAACAAGAATTCGTTTATGTCACCTACAACCTTGAATTGTTCATAACATCAAGAGCTCTCAACTGATGACCTGGAGCTGTTTATATTATTTATAACCCTCTACTATTCATAGCATGTAAAACCTTGAGCTCACAACCCGAATTCGTTAATGTCACCTATAACCCTAAGTTTTTTTTATAGCACCAAGTTATCTCAAATGATGAATCAAAGTCATTCATGTCATCCGCACCTCTGAGTTGTTCACAAAATCTAGAGCTCAAGACCCTAAATCATTCATATCATCTATAATCCTGAGTTGTTCGTAGCATCTAGAACCCAAAGCTCATGACCCATACTTGTTTATGTCATCCACAACCCTAAGTTGTTCATAACATTTAATGCCTTGGCCTCACAACCAATAATCTTTTAAGTCATCCATAGCCCTGGGGTGTTTATAACATCTAAAGAATTGAGCTCATAGAATCTCCAGTTGTTCATAATATCTAGAGCACGTAGCTTATGGCTCAAATTAGCTCACGTTATCCATAGCCCTTGGTTGTTCATAGCATCTATAACTTTCAGTTCATGACCCGAATTCGTTCATGTCAACCATAACCTTGAGGAGCTCATACTATCTAGAGCCTTGAGCACATGACCCGGAGTTCCTTCATGTCATTCAGAGCCCTGAGCTATTGATAGCATCTGGAGCCTTGAGCTTACAACCTAGAGTCATTCATGTCAACCATAGCCCTGAGTTGTTCATTTCATCCACAAACCATAGTTGTCCATAGCATTTAGAGCCATGGGTCACAACTAAGAATAGTTCATATCATCTACAACCCTGAGTTGTTTACAATATCTAAAGACCTGAGCATATGAGATCTCAAGTTGTTCATATCATCCATAACCCTAAGTTGTACAAAACATCCAAAGCCTTGAGCTCACAACCCAAAGTAGCTTATGTCATCCACAACCCTTAGTTGTTCATAGCATCTAGAACCTTGAGCTCACAACCAGGAGTTGTTTATGTCAACTACAACCCTGAGTTGTACGTAGCATCTAGAGTCCCAAGTTCATAACTTGAAGTTGCTCATGTCACCCACATCCTAAGTTGTTCATAGCATCTAAAGGCTTAAGCTCATGATGAAGAATCACTCATATCATCCACAACCTTGAGATGCTCATAAAATCTAGAGCCTTGAGCTCACGGGACCCCAAGTTATTCATGTCATCCATAACCTTCTACTATTCATAACATTTAGAGCCTTGAGTTAATGACCTACAATCATTTATATTATCCATAACCTTCAATTGTTCATAGTGTATAAAGCCCTAAGCTGATGGGACCCCAAGTCTTTGATATCATTCATAGCCTTGAGTTATTCCTGACATCTAAAGCCTTTAGCCAACAACCTAGAGTTATTCATGTCATCTATAACCTCGAGCTGTTCATAGCCCAAAATCATTCATGTCATCCACAACTTTGAGTTATTCACAACATCTAAAGCCTTGAGCTTAAGAGCCTAAATCATTCATATCATCCATAACCTTGAGTTTTTCATAGCATCTAGAGTCCTCTACTATTCATAACATCTAGAGCCTTGAGCTCACGACCCATAGTCGATCTTGTCAGCCATAGCCTTGAGCTGATCATAGCATCTAGAGCCTTGAGCTCATGACTCAGAGTCATTCATGTCATCCGTAGGCCCTAGCTATTCATAGCATCTAGAGGGTTGAGCTCATAATGTAGAATCGTTCATATTATCCACAACCTTGAGCTGCTCACGGGACCCCAATTCATTTATATCATCTATAGTCTTGAGTTATTCGTTACATCTAGAACCTTAAGCTCAAACTCGAATTCGTTCATGTCATGCACACTTTTGATTTGTTCATACTGTCCACAACCCTCTACTGTTCATAGCATCTAAAGCGCTAAGCTCATAACCCGAATTCATTCATGTCATCTACAACCTTAAGTTGTTCATAACATCAAGACCTCTTAAATGACAACCCTAAGTCATTCATGTCATGCACACTTTTGAGTTGTTCTTAGCATCTGAAGCTCAGGACCTTGAATCATTCATATCATCTATAACCTTAAGTTGTTCATAACATCTAGAGCCTTCTATAATTCATAGCACCTAGAGCCTAGAGCTCATCCATAACCCTGATTTGTTCAATACATTTAAAGCCTTGGGCTCATGACCAAGAATTGTTCATTCATCTACAAGCCTCAGCTATTCACAAAATCTAGAGGACTGAGCTTAAGGGATCCCCAGATGTTCAAATAATCCACAACTCTAAGTTGTTCATAGTATCCAAAACTGGTAGCTCGTGACCCGGAGTAGCTCATGTCATCCACAATCTTTCATAGTATCTATAGCTCTGAGCTCATGACTAAAAGTCATTCATGTCAACCACAACCTTAAGCAATTCATAATATCTCAAGCCTTGAGCTCACAACCCAGAGTCATTCATGTCATCCACAACCTTAAGTTATTCATAGCATCTGGAGCCTTAAGCTCGCGACCTGAAGTCGTTCATGTCAACCACATCCTTGAGTTGTTCATAGCATCTATAACCTTGAGCTCATGACTTAGGGTTGTTCATGTCATCCACAGCCCTTAGTTGTTCATAGCATTTAGAGCCATGGATTCACAACCAAGAATTGTTCATATCATCCATAGACCTGACCTGTTCATATCATCTAGAGGCATGGGATCACAAGGTCTTAATTTGTTCATATCATCCATAATCTTTAGCTATTCAGAGCCTCCAAAGCCTTGAGCTCACAACTCAGAGTAGCTTATGTCATCTACAGCCTTAAGCTTTTCATAGCATCTAGAGTGTTAAGCTCATAACTTGGAGTCAATCATGTCACCTACAACCTTAAGCTATACATAGCATCTAAAACCCTAAGCTCATGACCCAAAGTTGTTTATGTCATCCATAGCCCTGACCTATTCGTAGCATCTAGTAGCTTGAGCTCACGACACAGAATTGTTCATATCATCCACAACCCTGAGCTGCTCATAGCGTTTAGAGCCCTAAGCTCACGGCACCCCAAGTTGTTCATATCATCCATAACCTTTTACCATTCATAGCATCTAAAGCCTTGAGAAAATGACTTACAATCATTTATACTATCCATAACTCTGAGTTGTTCATAGTATTTGGAGCTCTAAACTCACGACTTAGGGTCACTCATGTTATCCACAACCCTAAGTTGTTCATAGAATATGTAACCCCTTACTATTCATAACATCTAGAGCCTTGAGCTCACGACTCGTAGTTGCTCATGTCAACCGCAACCTTGATCTGGTCATCGCATCTAAAGCCTGAAGCTCATGAATCAGAGTTAGTCATGTCATTGAAAGCCTTGAGTTGTTCATAACATCTAGAGTCTTGAGCTCATGACACAAATTCCTATCATCTGCAATCCTAAGTTACTCATAACATCTAGAGCCCTGAGCTCACGAGACCTCGAGTCATTAATATCATCCATAGCCTTGAGTTGTTCATTGCATCTAGAGCTTAGAGCTCATGACCCATAGTTGTTCATGTCATCCAAAACCCTGAGTCGTTCACAACATTTAGAGCCTTGGTCTCATGACCAAGAATCATTCAAGCCATCCATTGCCTTCAACTGTTCATAACATCTAGAGGACTAAGCTCACAGAATCCCCAATTGTTCATATAGTCCATAACTCTATGTTGTTCATAGTATCCAGACCTCATAACTCATGTCATATAAAGCCTTAACTTATTCATAACATCTATAACTCTGAGATCATGACTCAGATTCATTCATGTCACCTATAATGTTGAGCTATTCATAGTATCAAGAGCTCTGAATTGATGACTCGAAGTTGTTCATATTATCTATAACCCTCTACTATTCATAGCATCTAAAGCCTTGAGCTCATGAACTGGTGTCGTTCATGTCAACTGCAACCCTGAGTTGTTCATAGCATCAAAAGCTCTCAAATAATGACCCAGAGTCATTCATGTCATCCAACCCTCTAAGTTATTCATAGAATTTGGAGCTCTGAACACTAAATCATTCATATCATCCATAACCCTGAGTTGTTCATAGCATCGACAACCCTCTACTATTCATAGCATCTAGATCTTGGAGATAACGACCCATAGTTGTTCATGTCATCCACAACCCTGAGTTGTTCATATCATTTATAGCCTTTAGCTCATGATCAAGAGTCGTTTATGACATCCGCAACCTTGATCTGTTCATAACATTTAGAGGACTAAGTTCACTGGATCCCGAGTCGTTCACATAATCCAAAACTCTAAGTTTTTCATTGCATCTATAGCCTTAGGTCATAACCTGAAGTTGTTCATTTCAACGACAAACCCGAGTGGTTCATAGTATTTAGGGCCCTAATCCAACGACCTGGAGTCATTCATGTCATCCAAAACCTTGAGCTATTCATAGCATTTAGAGTCATGGGTCATGACCAAGAATCATTCATATCATTTGCAACCTTAAGCTGTTCATAACATCTAGAAGACTGAGTTCGTTAGATCCTGAGTGGTTCATATCATGCACAACCCTGAGCTGTTCATCACATCTAAAGCCCTGAGCTCACAACCCAGAGTAGGTCATGTCATCCACAACCCTAAGCTATTCGTAGTGTCTAGAGCCTTGAGCTCACAACTTGGAGTCATTCATGCCAACTACCACCTTGAGCTATTCATAGCATCTAGAGCACTCAGATCATAACCTAAAGTTGTTTGTGTCATCCACATCCTTGAGTTGCTCCTAGCATTTGGAGGTGTGAGCTCATGATGCAAAATCGTTCATATCATCAACAACCCTGAGCTACTCATAGTATTTAGAGCCCTGTGCTCACAGGACCCTAAGTTGTTCATATCATCCATAGTCCTCTATCGTTCATAGCATCTGGAACCTTGAGCTCATGACCTTCAATTGTTTATAATATCCACAACCTTGAGTTGTTCATAATATCTAGAGCTTTAAGCTCACGATCCAGGGTCAACCATGCCATCCACAACCCTAAGTTGTTCATAACATCTAGAGCCTTGAGGTCACGACCTTGAGTCTTTCATGTCATTCTTAGCCCTCAGCTATTCATAGCATCAATAGGCTTGATATTAAGAGGGAGAGTCATTCATATCATCCACAGCCTTAAGTTATTCATAGTGGAAAGAACTCTAAACTCAGGGGACCTCAAGTCATTGATATTATCCATAGGTTTGAGCTATTCATATCATCTAAAGCTTTGATCTCCAGACCCAAAGTCATTTATGTCATTTATAGCCTTGAGTTGTTCATATCATTTAGAGTCCTCAATCGATGACCCGAAGCCATTCATGTCATCCACAACTTTGAGATATTCATAACATTCGAAGCCTTGAGCTCAGGACCCTGAATTGCTCATCTTATCCATAACCATGAGTTGTTCAAAACATCTAAGGCCCTTTACTATTCATAACATTTAGAGCCCTAAGATCATGACTTGTAGTCATTCATGTCATCCACAAGCCTGAGTTATTCATAACATTTAGAGCCTTGGGCTAAAGACCAAGAATCGTTCATATCATCTAAAGGCCTGAGTTGTTCATAGCATCTAGAGCCTCGAGCTCATAGAATCCCAAACCATTCATACATATACAACCCTGGGTTGTTCATAGCATCCAAAACATTAAGCTCACGACCCAAAGTAGCTCGTGTCATCCACACCCCTGAGTTCTTCATAGCCTTTACAGTCCAAAGCTCACTATTCAAAGTTGTTCATGTCAACCATAGCCTGAAGCTATTCAATGCATCTAGTGCTCTCAACTCATAACCTGACGTTATTCATATCATCCATAACTTTAAGCTCATGATGAAGAATCGTTGATATAATCCATAGCCCTGAGCTATTCGTAGCATCTAGAGCCTTGAGCTAATAGAGCCTTGGTTTGTTGATATCATCCATAGCATTGAATTATTCAAAGCATCTATAGTGTTGAGCTCACGAACCAGATTCGTTATTTTCATCTATAGCCCCAAGCTATTAATAGCGTATATAGTCCTTAATGGACAACCTGAAGTCATTGATGTCATCTACAACTTTGAGTTATTCATAGCATTTGAAGCCTTAAGCTCAGAACCCCAAATAGTTCACATCATCCATAACCATGAGTTGTCCATAACATCTAGAGCCCTCTACTATTCATAGCATCTAGAGCCCTAAGTTTCTGACCTAAAGTCGATAATGTCATCCATAACCCTGATCTCACGACCTGAAGTCGATATTATCATCCATAGCCTTAAGCTCACGACCTGTAGTCGTTCATGTCATCCATATCTCAGACTTGTTTGTAGCATCTAGAGCCCTAAGCTTGTGTGACCCCGAGTTATTCATGTCATCCACATCCTTCTATTGTTCATATCATCTAGAGCCTTAAGCTCAAGACCTACAATAGTTCATATCATTTAAAGCCCTGAGCAATTCATAGCTCCTAAAACCCTAAGCTTATTACCATGAGTTGTTCTTATGATCCTCATCCCTTAAATGTTCATAGCCTTTATAGGTTTGATCTTACAACACAAAATCTCGCATATCATTCATAATCCTAATCTACAAATAACATCTAGAGCCCTAAGCCCATCACCTAAAGTCGTTAAAGTCATCCACAACCTTGAGCAGTTCATAGCATCTAGAGACTTGATATCGCGATAAATAATTGAGTAGTTCATAGCATCTAGAGGCTTGATCTTGCGATAAAGAATCATTCACATCATCCACAACCTTGAGTTGTTCATAGCATCTAGATCCTTGAGCTAACAAGATCTGGAGTTGTTGATATAATCCATAGCCTTGAGATAGTCATAGAATCTAGAGCCTTATGCTCATGAGTCGGAGTCATTCATGTCATCTATCACCCCGAGTTGTTCATAGCACATAGAGACCTCAATAGATGACTCAAAGTCATTCATATCATCTACAGTTTTAAGTTGTTGATAGCATCTAAAGCCTTAAGCTCAAGACCTTGAATCATTCATGTCATTCATAAGCCTAAGTTGTTCATGGCATCTAAAGCTCTGAGCTCCCGACCTAGAGTCGATCATGTCAACCACTGCCCTGAGCTCACAACCCAAAGTCATCCATATCATACGTAGCCTTGGGCAGATCATAGCATCTAGAGCCTTCAACTCACAATACCCCTAGTCATTCAAATCATCCACAACCCTCTATTGTTCATAACATCTATAACTTTAAGCTCACAACCCACGGTAGTTCCTATCATCCACGGTCTTGGCCAATTCATATAGTTTAGAGCCTTGAGCTCATGATCTATAGTCGTTCATGTCAACCACAATCCTAAGTTGTTCATTGCATCTAGAGCCCTAAACTCATGACCTAGAGTGGTTTAAATCATCCACAACCTAAGATTTGGATAGCATCTAGAGCCTTGAGCTCATGACCTAGAGTGGTTCAAGTCATCACCAGGCTTGAGCTCTGCATACATCTAGAGTCTTGAGCTCATAACCCCGACTCATTTATATCATCCACGACCTTGGGTTGTTCATAACATTTAGAGACCTGAGCTCATGCCATGGATTCGTTCATGTTATCCACCACCCTAATCTATTCATAGCATCTAGACCATTGGGATCATGACCCAAGATCATTCGTATCATCCACAACCTTGAGCTGTTCATAGCATCTAGAGCCTTGAGCTCAAAACCAAAGTCATTGATGTCAATAATAACCTTAAGTTATTCATAGTATCTAGAGCCCTAAGCTCACAACCTAGAGCCATTCATGTCATTCAATGCCCTGAGTAGTTCATAGTATCTAGAGCCTTGGGCTCACAGGACCCTGGGTTGTGTATATCATCCACAACCCCCTACTATTCATTACAGCTAGATCCATGAGCTCATGACCTAAAATCATTCATATCATCCACAACCTTGAGGTATTCATAGCTTCTAGAGCCCTAAGCTCATGACCTAGAGTTGCTTATCTCAACCACAATCGTGAGTTGTTCATAGCATGTAGAGTCTTAACCTCCAGATCCTAAGTTGTTCATTTCATCTAAAGCCCTAAGCTTATGCCTGGAGTCGTTCATGCCATTCATAGCTCTGATTTGTTAATAGCATCTAGAGTCTTAAGCTCAAAACCAAAGTCATTGATGTCAATAATAACCTTAAGTTATTCATAGTATCTAGAGCCCTAAGCTTACAACCTAGAGCCATTCATGTCATTAAATGCCCTGAGTAGTTCATAGTATCTAGAGCCTTGGGCTCACAGGACCCTGGGTTGTGCATATCATCCACAACCCCCTACTATTCATTACAGCTAAATCCATGAGCTCATGACCTCAAATCATTCATATCATTTACAACCTTGAGGTATTCATAACATCTAGAGCCCTGAGCTCATGACCTAGAGTTGCTTATCTCAACCACAATCGTGAGTTGTTCATAGCATGTAGAGTCTTAACCTCCAGATCCTAAGTTGTTCATTGCATCTAAAGCCCTAAGCTTATGCCTGGAGTCGTTCATGCCATTCATAGCTCTGAGTTGTTAATAACATCTAGAGTCTTAAGCTTACAACCTTGAGTTGTTTATGTCATCCACGACTCCATGTGGTTCATATAATTTAGAGACCTAAACTCACAACGTGGATTCTTTCATGTCTTCCACCGCCCTAAGTTATTCATGCACAATCCTAAACAGTTTATAGTATCAAGAGCCCTAAGCTCATGTCTCATAGTCGTTCATGCCATCCATAGCTCTAAGTTATTCATAGCATCTAGAGTCTTGAGCTCACAGACCCCAACTCATTTATATCATCCACAACCATGAGTTGTTCATCTCGTTTAAAGTCTTGAGCTCACGACCAGGACTCATTCATGTCATCCATAGCCTAGAGCTATTTGTAGCATCAAAGCCCTGAGCTCATAGGACCTCGAGTTGTTCATATCATTCACAACCTTCTATTGTTCATAGCTTCAAGAGCCTTCGGCTCATGACCTATAATTGTTCATATTGTCCATAGCTCTGAGCAGTTTATAGCATATAATGCCTTAAGCTCACAACTCAGAGTTGCTATTGCAATCCATAACCTTAAGTTATTTGATTCATGCCCAATTGGTGTCTTAGCTGATTCACGTCCAACTGGTGCTCCTTGGATGAGGGAGTAATCAACAAAATTTATAACCTATTACACCATATACTAGGGTAGCAAAGAAAAAGCTACTATAGTATAGCAGCTCTAGGATCGTTCACTGGGAAGGATTAGCAAGTTATCAATGATATCAATTCAAAGAGAATTGGTCTTGTTTCATTTCAAGGTTAGCTTAAGAAATAAAACACAAACTTTGATTGGTAAAGATTTGGATTTAAACTAACTAATAAAACATGTAATGGGAATAACTTAGCAAGAAAAACATTCCTTGGAGAGTCAGGTTCACTGGGGTGGTTCCTCATGCAAAATACAAATCTCCGGTCAGATGGTTCATTTCCTCGCATTGGAGAATTAACATATAGTTCATTCTCCAATCGGTGCTATACAGATACATCCTTTAATTAGATTTCAACTTTAATTCTCTCACTGATGCAACTTGCAATGGTTCAAGCCTCTCACTAAGCCTTAACCATTCAAGGTGATCTTTAACCTTGGACTTCCCTTCTCAAACTCGCAAGAGATAACTAATGGATGTCTCCTTGGAGTCCAAAAGATTACCAAGTGTTGGCAATTCCAGAAAATCCTACTTAAAGTCACCTCCCAGAGGCTCGCAAGGGGTAAACTAGTGCATTTTCATGGTTGGAAATCACTTGCCTTACCAAGTGTTGGCCCAGGTGACTCTAAGGTGTTTTAAGTTAACTAAAAACATAGAAATCACTAAAGGATTTCACTTCCTCTTCATTAATGGCTGAAACCACAAAGCTTTGCATTCTTGCACTTGGAACCTTCCCCGGCAACCTTAGCTCCAAGGAACTAAAGATTTAGTTATTCATTCTCTGGGGAAAATTCCTCAGAGAGTTCATAACTTAGAAAAAAGATGAAAAATACAAAGTGAGAAGGTAAGGCAAAATAAAGGACCTGAACTTTACTTGCTTTCAAACTTTTACAAAAACAGGTTCCTCTTCGAGAACAGGCTCCTGAGAGGTATTTATATGAACATAATATAAAACTAATTATTACATGGATATTTTCTCTTTTTACTAACTTAAAAGCTAAGGAATCTTGTAATTGGTGGCTTACAAGGAGTATTTTGGGATTTAAACAACAAAAATCTGATGGAAAATATCTCCCAATATCGGTAGCAAACATCGGGAAGCACTACGGACCATTTCGCAAGAGAAAATGATGTCTGCGAGATTTCACAGGCACTTAAAAAGGGCTGCGAAATCACTTCGCAACAAAAGGGTGATTTCACAACACTTTGCAAAATGCTTCATTCAGCTTAGAGTGATTAACTTGCAGTGGCTGTAACTTCCTCGTTTCAACTCCGAATTGCGTACCGTTTGAAGCATTGGATTGTTAACTTCCTGAGATTTGAAATGGTATATAGCATACATCAATTGGAGTTCAGAAAGTGCTCCAAAAGTGGCTGACACGACTGTCATCAAGAATATCCTTCATGACAGATTCTCTTTACTTTTTCTCCTTGCATTCCGGATCAACTCTTGGAAAAGGGCTTCAAAGCTTTAGTTCTTCACGTTTCTGAGCTTCCAATTGCTTTGCCCAAGATTCCAAAGAACTCTCCTCAATCTTAGATTGCTTTGGTGATCAAATTACTAACAAAAACACCAAAACTTACACAAAGTGATTAAAATTAATTGCAAGGGTCCTTATCATACCAATTGAGTTAAAAGGCCAAAACTACTACTCAAAAGTGTTTAAAAGGATTAATTACAAATAGCACTTTTTGAGTAGTAATCATTATTTATGGCATTCAGAGGCTTGATCTCACGACATAGAATCCTTTATATCATCCATAGCACCGAGTTGTTCAGAATATCTAGATCCATGAGTTCATGACTTGGAGACCTTCATATCATCTATAGCCTTGAGTTGTTCATAGCATATAGAGGCTTGATATCACAATGTAGAATTGTTCATATCATCCACAGCCCTAAGTTATTCATATCATCTAGGGGCCTAAGCTAATGAGACCCTGAGACATTGATATCATCCATAGCCTTGAGCTATTCATAGCATCTAGAGCCTTGAGCTCATGACCCAAAGTCGTTCATGTCATATATAGCCCCAAGATGTTCATATCATTTAGAGTCCTCGACTAACAACTTGAAGTCATTCATATCATCCACAACTTTGAGTTGTTCACACCATCTAGAGGCTTGAGCTCATCACCCCGAATCATTCATATCATCCATAACCCTGCGATGTTCATAGCATCTAGAGCCCTCTACTGTTTATAGCATCTAGAGCCCTAAGATCTCGACTCAGAATCATTCATGTCATACATAACCTTGAGCTGCTCATAGCATTTAAAGGCTTGAGCCCATGATGTGGAGTCATCCATGTCATACACAACCCTAAGCTTTTCATAGCACCTAGAGGCCTTGTGCCCCTGAACCAAAATCATTTATGTCATCCATGGTCCTTAGTTGTTCATAACATTTAGACACCTACGCTCACAATGAAGAGTCATTCATGTCCTCCACTGTGCTAAGCTTTTCACGGCATCTAGATCCTTGAGATCATGACCTAGAATTGTTCATATTGACAACCCTAAGTTGTTCATAGCCTTGAGCTCATGACCCAGAGTCATTCATGTCATTTAGTACCCTAAGCTATTCATAACATCTAAAGCATTAGGCTCACAATAAGGAAACATTCAATTATCGACAACCTTAAGCTATTCATAGTAGCTAGACCCCTGAGCTCACCACCCAGTGTAGTTCATGTCATCTATAAACCCTAACTATTCATAGCATCCAGAGCCTTGAGTTGAAGTAGTTCTTCATCCACAACATTGAGTTATCTATAGGGTTTAGAGCCTTGAGCTCATAACCCGTAGTCATTCCTGTCGACCACAATCCTAAGCATTTCATTGCACTTAGAGCCCTAAGCTCACGACTTAGAGTTATTCATTTTATTCATAGCTTTGAGTTGTTCATGGCATCTAGACTCCTGAGCCCAGGGCCCAGAGTCAGTCATGTCATACACAACCCTTAGCTCACAACCCAGAGCCATCTATTTAGTATGCCACCCTAAGCTATTCATAGCATTTAGAGTATTGAGCTCACGACCCAAAATCGTTCATATCATGCACACTTCGAGCTATTCATACCATCCATAGCCTTGAGCTCACGAGTTGGAGTAGTTTATGTGATGCATAGCCTTAAATTACTCATATTAGCTAGAGTCGTGAGCTCACGAGCCACATTCATTCATGTTAACCACAATCATGAGTTATTCATAGCACCTAAAGCCCTAAGCTCACGAGTTGGAGTCATTCATGTCATCTAGAGCCTTTAGCTATTGATACCATCTAGAGTCCTGAGCTCACAACCCCTAATCATTTATATCATCCACGGCCCTAATATATTCACAACATCTAGACCCTTGAGATCATGACCCATAATCATTCATATCATCTACAACATTGAGTTGTTTATATCATCTAAATCCTTGAGCTCACGACCCAGAGTTGGTCATGTCAACCACCACCTTGAGTTATTAATAGCATTTAGAGCCTTGAGCTCACAACCTGGAGTCATTCATGTCATCCACAACCCCTAGTTGTTTAAAGCATCTAGAGCCTTAGGCACATGATGAGGAATCACTCATATCATCCATAGTGTTGAGTTGTACACAACATCTAGAGCCCTGAGCTCATGAGACCTTGAGTCGTTCATATCATCCACAACTCTCTAATGTTCATAGCATCTAAAACCTTGAGATCATGACCTTGAGTTATTCATGTCATCAACAACCTTGATTTGTTCATAGCATTTAGAGCCCTGAGCTCATCACTAAAAGTAGTTCCTGTCATCCAAAGCCTTGGGTTGTTCATACGGTCTACAACCCTAATCTCATGACTTGAAGTCATTAATGTCATCCATGGCCCTAAGTGGTGCATAGCATCTAGAGTCCCGAGTTCATGAACCTGGGTCATTTATATCATCCATAACCCTAAGTTGTCCATATCATTTATAGACCTGTGCTTGCGTTGTGGTGTCACTCATGTCCTCCATTGCCCTAAGTTGTTCATAGCATCTTAACCCTTGCGATCATGACCTAGAATCGTTCATATGATCCCCAACACTAAGTTTTTAATAGCATCTAGAGCCATGAGCTCATGACATGAGTCATTGATGGCAACCACAACCCTAAGTTGTTCATAACATCTAAAGCCCTAAGCTCATGACCGAGATTTGTTCATGGCATCCATAGCCTTGAGTTATCCATAGTATCTAGAGTCATGGGTTCAGGACCAAGAATTGTTCATATCATCCACAGCCTTGAGCTATTCATAGCATCTAGAGCCCTGAGCTTAAGATCCGGAGTCATTGAAGACAACCACAACCCTAAGTTGTTCATAGAATCTTGAGCTTGATGTCACAAGATGCTTCAAATGACCCTCCCTATGGGCTTATATAGGAGTAAGGAAGCTTCTGGAGACTCCTGAAGCCCTTTACACTAAGCCATTGGTGGGAAGAGTGTGGAAGGTTTTAGAGATGCCTAGAGATGTCCACACATCTCTACACTATGGTGGGAGGCATGAGAGGAGTCTAAGGTTTTCTAGAGAATTCTAGAGATCTCTTGTACATAGGGTTGTACATAGAATTGTGTAGGATATTCTAGAATCTTCTTGATTTCTAAGGAACCCTCCAAGGTTCCAGAGAGTTCCATTGGTGCCTATAAATAGGTGAGGGCCTCATTTGGCCAAGGCATCGCCCAAATCACTTCCTAACCAAGCAAGTGAGTCCTCAAAGCACTTGTAAAGGCTTCCTTGAGTAATAAGAGCTTCTATTCTTTAAAAAGTTGCCTACTACGTCTTCTACAACTTTCGAGTCACGAGCGTCTTAGCCTAACAAGCTAAGCATTGGGAGTAAGGTTGACTTAACAGATCAAGCGTCTTGACTTGTCTAAGTGTTGCACGATCTTAGTAAACTACTAAGTTTGTGACACCGAGCTCACAACCTAGAGTCGTTCATGTTATCCACAACCCTAAGCTACTAACAGTATTTAAAGCCCTAAGCTCACGGGACCTTGAGTTTTCTATATCATCCACAACCCTCTATTGTTCATAGCATTTCGAACCTTGAGGTTATGACCTATAATAATTCATATCATTCACAACCCTGAGCTATTCATAGTAGCTAAAGACTAAGCTTACGACCCAAAGTCGATCATTTGAACCACAACCCTAAGATGTTCATTACATTTAGAGCCTTGACCTCACCACCCAGACTTATTCATGTCATCCATAACCTTGAGATGTTCATAGAATCTAGAGGCTTGAGCTATGACGGAGAATTGTTCATATTGTCCACGACTGTGAGTCGTTCATAGCATCTAGAGCCTTGAGCTCACGGAACCCTGAGTCGCTAATATCATCCATAACCTTGAGCTATTTGTAGCATCTAGAACCTTGAGCTCACAACTAAGAGTCATTCATGTCTTCTACAACCCCAACCTATTCATAACACCTATATTCCTCAACTAATAACCATGAGTCATTCATGTCATCCACAACTTTAAGCTATTCACAACATTTGGAACCTTAAGCTAAGGTCCTTTGAATCATTCATATCATCCATACCTTGAGTTGTTCATATCATCTAAAGCCCTCTATATTTCATAGCATCTAAATCCCCAAGCTCACAAACTAGAATCATTCATATCATCCACAATCTCGAGCTATTCATAGCATCTAGAGCCATGAGCTTATAGGACCCCAAGTTATTCATATCATTCATGGATCTTTACTATTAATAACATCTAGAGCCTTAAGCTCATGACCCAAAGTCATTCATGTCATCTTTTTCCTTGAGCTATTCATAGCATCTAGAGCCCACAACTAATGACTTAGAGGCGTTCATGTCATCCACAGCTCTGAGCTATTCACACTATCTAGAATCTTGAGCTCAAGACTCTAAATTGTTCATATCATCCACAACCCTGAGTTGTTAATAGCATATAGAGCCTTGAGCTCATGGGACACCTAGTCGTTTATATAATCCACTACCCTCTACTGTTGATAGCATTTATATCCCTAAGCTTACAACCTAAAGTCATTCATGTCATCCAAAGCACTGAGTTGTTCATAACATCTAGAGCCTTGACCTCACAACCAAAATTCATTCATATCATCCCACACCCAAAGTTGTTGATAGCATCTAAAGACTTAAGCTCATGAGACCCCGACATATTCATATCATCCACAACCCTCTATTGTTCATAGCATCTAATGCCCTTAGTTGACGACCCAGAGTCATTCATGTCATCCATGACCCTAAGTTATTCATAGTATCTATAGCTCTAAGCTTACGACCCAGAGTTGTTCATGTCATCCGTAGCCCTGAGTAGTTCATAGTATCTAGTGTCCTGAGCTCACGACCTTAAGTCATTTATATCATCTATGACTTTTAGCTGTTCATAGCATTGAGAAACCTAAGCTCATAACATAGAGTCATTCACGTCCTCCACCGCCCCAAGTTGTTCACAACATCACGACCCAGAATCGTTCATATCATCCACTGTATTGACTTGTTCATAACATCTTAAGCCCTAGAATCATTCATGTCAACCACAATCCTAAGTTGTTCATAGCATCAAGAGACCAAGTTATCGAACTAGAGTCGTTCATGTCATTCATAGCCCTGAGCTGTTCATAGCATCTTGAGCCTTAGACTCACGATGAGGAATCATTCACATCATCCATAACCAAGCCTTATGCATAACATCTAGTGGAATGAGCTCACAACAGAGAGTAGTTCATGTTAGCCACAACCTTGAGTTGTTCATAGAATCCAAAGACTTGAGCTTATGACTGAGAGTAATTCATGTCATCTACATCCCTGGGTTGTTCATATGGTCTAGAGCCCTAAGCTTATGACCCATAGTCATTCATGTCATCCACTACCTGTTGTTGTTTGTAGCATCTAGACCCTTGAGATCACAACAAGAATCATTCATATCATCCACAACATTGAGTTACTCATAGCATCTAGAGCCCTGACCCCCCTATCCTTTATTTGTTGGAACTACAGATCAGTCTCAGTTTCAATGGATCTCAAAGAGGAATAAGGAAAGGACAGGACAACGCCAACGCAGGGTGGGGTGTAACATAATAATAAAAGTCTTTTATAGATATTTTATAAGACTCTTTTATGGGGCCTTATATAGAGTATTGCTTCCCTTTTTTGGGTTACATAGGAGGTGTACGAGAGAGAGATTTTCTTTCTATCTATTTAGGACATGGGTTCCGAGGTCTATGGATCCAGTTTCAGTTGAAATTCCAGTCCTGGGTTAAGCCCTTCAAGTGGAAGCAAACAACTGAATGGGGAAGTCCGTGTAAAAGAGTTATTTTTCATCCCGGTCAATTCCTTCTTTTGGTAGTTATCTGGGGAGTTCGATTACATCTATTGGCATCTATTGGGAATTACATGCCATCCATTGAAAGTTCCCTGCCACCTAGTTGGCTTCCTTTACTTCTTACTTCTATAGAGGTGAGTTCGAGTGAGAAGGTGAACAAGCAATAGATGCAATTGGACTTTTTTTCCTTGACACAAGGCTATAAGAATCAAACGAATACTTGGCGTAAATGACTTAGGAGTGAAAACCGGGCAAATTCCTTACCTTACTTACCCGACTCCAGGCCAAAGCGATGAAAAGGCGAAAGACCCCTATATTTAATATTGGCACGCCCATGAGAGAAAGCCTAGCCCTATCTTAACCTTCTGATCCTAGTTGGCTCGAGTAAGGCAGGAAACTGATTAGCAATCTATAAAACATTGAACCAGATACAACATTGAAACAAAAGGAAATCACTTCCGGGTCGAACTTAAGGGAGTTCAGCCGAGGACAGGCAGAGAAGAAGCAGTCATTTCATCGGTTGTCGGAAGAGCAGTACAGTGGGTCTTGGTGCTTCAGTCAGTCCGTGGTCAGCAGTAGATTAGGTAAAATCGGTAGCTATTCTTGCTCCTGTTCAACTGCTAAGAAGAATAACTTTTCTTTTCTCTAGATCGAATGCGACCTAGAAAGATTCAACTTCTCCCATAGGGCAATCAAGCCTTATTAGTTCAGCTATCCCATTAATTAGATCACCTGTGCGTACGTTATCTATAATAAGGAAATACCTGGCTCCAGGTAGTGAAAGGGAGTAGCGAATGGTAAATTCGTTAGGAGAGAATACCAGGCGTCCAGCTTAGCAACCATTGAACTAGCTGCCACCAAAAGAGAAAGGGAGATCCAGTAGATCATAGAACAAAGAGAGTCAGAGTAGTGAAAATCACCGAGTGAAAGCAGTCACTTCCGGAGTTAGCTTTGCAGATGAAGCAGGCGAAGGCCTTTAAAGAATAAGGATTAGGCTCAAGGCGCATCGGTTTGTTTACTTTAACTTTTAAAGTGAGTAGGCGAAGAACTTTGATTATCATATATAACAGTTATAGAATTGATAGAGATTCAGCCCCTAGAGACTAGTTAGCCTTCCTTGGCTTGGGTGGATTGCTTTATATAGAAATGCTTTCTCTAGTTCACTGAAGTAGTTCGACTAGCTGGAATGTAGCGAAGGTTTAGGTTCAGTTGCTCTTCCAGGGAAGGAAGCTGAATTTGGATTAGTCGTCCTATCGTAACTAAATAAGTAGTAGATCCCAAATGCCAGTGATATAGCTCTTGGAGGGCTAGTAGAAGGGCTTGATCCCACACTTGGTGAAAGGCTTTAAAAACCAGGTTCAAGGCGTAGAGAAAAGAAAGGTGATTCCCCTGATTTTGTCACAAGAATTGTTGTTGAGCTGGGACCGGGAAGTGATTCGGAGAAATCTTTGAACAGCAGAAAAGACGGATCTGAGAACATAGCCATAGTTACGGTTTCAGGGCTTATAGAGAATGAGAGGGGCTCACTTGACAGATCATTCTCTATCTTCTAACATATAGCTTGGGAGTGATGATATTGTTATCACCGATCCTGCTGTGGCTGAAGTTTACTCTAGCGCCCTAAGTAGGTTGGGAGTGACCAATGTTCCCCTCGTTCCTCTATTGACTTCTGCTCATGATGCCAGATCACCACTTGAATGATTGGCACAGGAAGTCCTCCATTGAATTATTATTTAATCGTCGCAATGAAAGTAATACAGGTTGTCGTCCTCCCATTTACCATTTACTAGGGTCGGCGTAAAGACTGGCAGCATTCTTTGTGTCCTAGATCGTCGGTGGAATACCTTCGACGATGCTATCATTGCAAGAGTACAGCCATCTCTGGCAAATGGAGCCGTCTCTTTTGTTGCTTATCCTAATTTCGCTATGTCCATCACCGATCCATACATCTTCGGTTGTGTAAAAAGCGACCACTACTTCCTACTGGTTTGATTGAATCGCTTGCATGGCAGGTTAAGGCAAGCCCTTTGGAGACAAGAAGGAAGATTCCATAAGATTGGGTCGGGCAGGGAACCACTGAATGGGGGCGGTATAGCCGGAAGGTATGAGATGAACTAATCCTATTCAAGTGGCAGGGCTGATGTTTGATTGAATCGCGGGTATGCTTTCCCATTCCAATCTAGGCGTGAGAGAAGACTTTCATCAACCTTGGCATTATGGAGAACATTACTCCACAAGGGAATCTACTAATCTTTGGTCAAGCCTGGGTCCGATCAGTAAGGCTGGTTTATGGGTTGTCTTTTCTTTGGTTTGAAAAGATGCATCATTGCAAAACCGAATATCAACATTTAACGTATAAAGCTGTGTTGAGCCAACTGGCTCGCTTAACCATATCCTTAAACCACCTTTTACAAACAAACAGGTATACCGTCACGCAGTACTCTTTTGTGAGACAACCAGAAAGAATCTGATCCACTTGCTTTCTCGCTTGACTTGAAAACTGGAAAAACTCGGCTGCTATTGGAAAGAAAACAAGGTTGGTCATAGATCATGCAGGCTTTTTTTTATAGATTCAGAGGTGAGTAAGGGGGGGGGGGTTTGCTTGTTGGCTATCTCGTGCAATCTACGATCAATTCCTTCACGTTAGTAAGCTAGCTTTGTAAGCTAAGCAAGCCTGGTTCTCCGGGCTTTCTCCCTTCTTGACCAAATGAAGGAGATATGAATTCAATTCAGGGGGGTAAGGGCTTGACCGTGTGTTCTCTCCTAGTCGGGTTAGAGGCGAAGACTGGCATAGTTCATCATTCAGTGGTGGGGTGTTCATAGAAAAGAAGGTGTCGCCCAACGAGTGGCAGATTTGGATGGAGTCTCGCTTGGATGCTGGGGAGATCCATAGATCTGGATAGAGGCTCGCTCATCATATATAGAGGAAGAGTACGCGCGCGTGCTACGGCTTACATAGTTGATCGGATCAAATAGCCCGTCGAGCAACCAACCAAACCCGACACATTAACAACTTGGAGGTATGGCTGAGTGGCTTAAGGCATTGGTTTGCTAAATCGACATACAAGAAGATTGTATCATGGGTTCGAATCCAATTTCCTCTGGCACGGAAGTTGATTCGTGCCCAATTGGTGTCTCAGCTGATTCATGTCCAGCTGGTGCTCCTTGATTGAGGGAGTAATCAACAAAATTTATAACCTATTATACCATGTACTAGGGTAGCAAAGACAAAGCTACTATAGCATAGTGGCTCTAGGATCGTTTACTGGGATGGGTTTTCACTTCACAAATGATATTAATTCAAAGTTGAATTGGTGCCTTTTCATTTCAAGGTTAGCTTTAAAAGAAAACATAAAGATGTTTGAATGAAAAAGGTTTGGTTTTAAACTAACCAAAAATAGTAACTGATTTTACTTACAAAGAAAAATGTTTCTTGGAGTTTCAGATCACTAGGCTCAGATTCCTCATACAAAAAGGGAGTTCCGGTCACTTGTTTCTTTTCCTCGCATTAGAGAATTAACATATAGTTAATTCTCTAATCGGTGTTGTACAGATGCTTCCCATTAATGGGTTCAAACACTAAATCCCTCTCACTGATGCACCTTGCAATGGCTCATGCCTCTCACCTAGCACTTGCCATTCAAGATGATCTTTAACCTTGGATTACCCCTCAAAAGCTCGCAATAGATAACTAATGGATGTCTCCTTAGAGTCCAAAAGCTTACCAAGTGTTGGCTATTCTAGAAAATCCTACCTTCAAGTCACCTCCCAAAGGCTCGCAAGAGATAAACTAGTGAATCTCCATGGACGGAGATCACTTGCCTTACCAAGTGTTGGCTCAGGTGAATTAAAGGCGTTTTAAGTTAACTAAAAAGATAAAAACCATTAACGGGTCACACTTTCTCTTCATTAAAAACTAAAACAACAAAACTTCCAAATTATGCATGTGGAAACTTACCCAGCTTTCCTCACTCCAAGAGACGAAGAGCCTAGCCTCTCATCCTCTGAGGAAAAATCCTCAGAGTTTGATTGGCTAGAAATAAAAATAACGAGAAAACAAAAATATAGGAAAAATAGAGCAAGTGCTCTATAAAATATATTCCTTCCTATTACAAAAGGTTGTCGTCCTCCTCCCAAGAATAGGCTCCCGAGAGCTATATATAAAGAAAATTACAAAACAAAATATCTGAGGTTTTTCACCCCGTTTCCAAACTTAATAACTAAGGAATCCTATAATTAGTGGGTTACAAGGAGAAAATAAGGATTTAGACATAAAAAATCTGAAGCAAAATATCCAAAAGTATCGGTCGCAGAAATCAGGAAACATCAGGAGAAATTCCACAGCACTGTGCAAAATGGCTGCAAAATCATTTCGTAGCAAAAGGGTGATTTCGCAGCCGTGCAAAATTCTTCCTTCAGCTTGGAGTGATTGGCTTCCAATGGTTGTAACTCCTTCATTTCAACTTCGAATCGCGTACTGTTTGAAGCATTGGATTGTTAACTTCCTAAGCTTCGAAACGACATATAGCATGCATAAATTGGACTCCAAGAAGTGCTCCAAAAGTGGGTAACATGACTGTCATTAAGAATGCTTCATGGCAGATTTCTCTTTGCTTCCCCTCCTTGCATTCTGGATTTGCTTATGGCAAAGGACTTCAAAGCTTCGGTTCTTCATGTTTCTAAGCTTTCCATTGCTTTGCCATGGATTCCAAATAACTCTCCTCAATCTCGGATTGCTTTGGTGATCAAAAAGCTATCAAAACACCAAAACTTAACACAAATTGATTAGAAGTGCTTGAAAAGGTCCTTAATATGTTAATTGAGTTAAAAGGTAATAACTACTACTCAAAAGTGTTTAAAAGAGTTAATTACAAGCTATGAAATAGCACTTTTTGAGTAGTAATCAGAAGTAGAGCGGGCGGGCGAAATTACGTGAGAGAAAGAACCTCTTGGTGGAGTCCCCTGGAGAACAGAATAGCACTACTTAGTGACTAGGAGCGGAGAGCCCGTTGCGCGTTGTTTTTTATTGACCGGCCTATCTTCTTTCTATAAGCAAGCTTCCTCCTGCCGTCCAGGGACTAGACGACTCTCGGTTCTTAAGCATGTTGGGAGATTAGGCGACAGTTGAAAGAGCTGCTCGAAAGCTTGACGAACAAGCGAAAAAGGCCCTAACTCTTTTTTTAGTAAAGGGCTTTTCCCTTACTAGTCAAGTGGTAAGGTAAGGCGCTATTCGATGAAGAAAATAGACTTTAGGAAAGTGGTTCAGGTAGCTCAGTTGGTTAGAGCAAAGGACTAAAAATCCTTGTGTCAGTGGTTCGAATCCACTTCTAAGCGGGCGAAGGGTCCAAAGGACACATAGTCGGGAGCAAGCCGGATTTTCAAAAGAAAGTGAAAGAGGAAGCCAAAAAATGTGAGCATTCCTACACTATACGAAGCAAACAGAGGCCCGGGGGGCGGAAGCGCGTCAAGTTGTTTAAAGGTGTCGCCCTATCTTGCTGGAGGCAGATTTCTTTTTTTAAGCGGTTGAAACCTCGGATTGGTTCTCGCGTCCCTATGCCCAAAAGGATGGGCAAGTTCGGTTTGAGTGTTCATCGATCGGGTGGATCTATATGCTCCAGGGGGTGCGATGAGGTGTAGCGTAGTCTGGTCAGCGCATCTGTTTTGGGTACAGAGGGCCATAGGTTCGAATTCTGTCACCTTGATGTGATGTTCAGTCAGCTAATGCAAATGAATATCAATCGACCGTTAACTAAGTACGTACACCTGACTCGCCTAAAAATTGATCGTTGCTAATCAATCAATCATTCATTGACTGGTAGTCAAATAAGCAAGGTGAACTTCCCGGGACTCAACCAAACCGTCACAAGTAAGGGGAAATGTTGTTCAGCTAACGAAACTCGAACAAAAAATTCAAGACTTTTCTTAAGGGTGGTCGTAGAGAAGGCAGATCGAAGATCAAAAGTGGTCGTAGATCAGCTTGTAGAGTTTTCTTTATCCGGCTGGGAGTTTACTATGCTCTTTCCCTTGCCTGTGGGACTGCTGCTACCTACCCTACTTCCCATGCACTTACTTCTCATGCACTGACCTAGGCCCCCCTTTGGGGTTCTAAAGTTGGGAAGTTCCTGTGGGGAAAAAGGAAGAGAATTATGACTGGAAACATTGCGTTGAACGTAACTAGGCATTCTATACACTAATGCAGCTCCTTACCTTAAGTCGTTTCGCCCTTTTCTCAACAAGCTGTGATAAAGGGAAAATTTCTTCCTTATACAATGCCCCAAGGAGATTACTACCCAAGGTTTTTTTCCAGCCTAAAAGCCACTTTTGTGTCAGCCCTCTTCCCTCGTTAGCAGCCAAACTGAAAAGCCTACTCTTGCGGGTACAGGACAAGAGAATGAAAAGCGGGGGGACAAGAGATTCGGAATTTCTTTAGTAGTATAGGATAGGGTTCAGGCTAGTGGACAATCTTTCTCAGATTGAAATGAAAATAAAGAAAAAAAAGTGAAGCCTAGCACCACTCCAGCTCCTGCACCAACTTCTACTCTATTCTAATTTCCGCCCGTTGGTTGACTTTTACTTTTTTAATCCAATAAAGAGTCTCTCTTTCATTCCCAATCGATCGAGCGCTCCAAAGGGCATTGCTTACGCGCTTCAATCCATATAGCTTTGTATCTCATAAAGTAGGGTTGATGTCTCCCTTACTGCATTGGTTAGATATGAGCATCCGACTCTTGCTGTCTTGACTTCTTAATAATTGTGTATTCAAATACCAATATCACACATACCCTAAAGACTGTTCCCACTCTGAGATACCAGCCTAAGCCCAGGTCAAGAGGGCATTAAGCACCTCACTATACCGATCATGGCTTCTGCACCTAAACACATCCCTTCTCTTAGGGCTTAGGTAGGGGATGCCTAAAGCTAGGATCATTCTCATATCTCTTTACCAAAGCTTAAGCTTCCATGTTTCGTCCAGTTCCTCGAGAATCTAAAGAATCGTTTGACTTTGAATGCCGAAACCCGTCACTTTGAAAGCAAGGAAGAAACGAGCTTAAATGATAAAGAATCATTTAAATAAGGGAACGAGGAGGCAAGCCCCCCCCATCTTCCACATATCTTGCTCATCCGACATGGTATGAATCACGAACCTGCACTCAGGAATAGTAACGCTTTGAAAAACGCGTGATTCATTAAGTGAAAGACGCTAACCGAATAGTTAGAGATGCCGCAAGCAAAGATCATATAGCCATGTAGCAACAAATATAAGAGCTTTTGTAGACTACAACAAGCTCGCGACTCTAATAGAAACAAATGGTAAGCTTTTTGCTCTCTTTGCTTGCAATGCTATACCTATCAAAGTTGGCGAATGCTTCTGTAACCTTAGACTCATTACGCTGTTCGACTGAACTCGTTGACTCCGCGTCCACCGAAAGTCGGTAACCTTTGTCACCGTTAGCATTTTGTACTCTCTCGATAGCTTCAATAGTTCACTGAAAGCCTTTGGTGTAATGAACCGCAAGCCCTTCAGAAAGAAAGACATAATAAAAAAAAAAAGGCTTGGTTGTGGGAACCGACGATGACGAAGGTTACCAGGCCGATGCGGCCGTTTCCCCAGAACCGCAAGGTTGCAAGGTTCCTGGGAAACGACATTCCCTTTGTAAAGTAGGCCTTTTGATAACTAATTAGAGTTGACATGAAATGGGTCACGGAAGAAGACGTATCCGATGAATTAATGATTCAATCCCCTCCCACTCACACGGGTTCTTCTATTGAAGAGGTTCCCCTTCTTCTATGTGAGGTGGGGCGTACGTAAGAGCGGAACCTAGATAGAACGCGGAGTGCCGACCCCGGCCGCCGATACAGTTACCATGCTTACCAGCTCTTACCATTGCCGCCTATAGATATAGATGAGAGGTAGGCGAGGGTAGCTTGCTTCTCTTCTCCTAGGCTACCTGCACATGTTATTCGCGAAGAAAAGGCAGTGAGCGGTTCTTCGCTTAGTAGACTGCCGCCAAACGACGACCGCTTCTTGTTCTCGCCCAACTGTTTTTTTTTTTCTTATTATTTAGAATCCTAGACTAAAGAAAGAAGCTCCTGAATCAGCACAGGGTGATCGTAGATCAGCAAGAGAACTGTACTAACCTGCCGCCGGTGACTTTATCATATTAGGGCTCCGCAGGAGAAGAAAGAAGGTCCGGGTCCAATTTATAATGAAGCGAAGGTCCCCCTTACTCCCTATTATCTCTTAAAGTTTTATAAAGCTTGACGAGAAAGGGTTGGTTAAGAACTATTGACTGTAAACCATAGCAGTTACAGTCACTCAATGGAGATGTTCGCCTTTGGAATGAAGATGGATGAACAGGCACTTGAGCCTGGAACTGATTTAATTCGGAGAAAACATGGAACCGGTTACTATACTGGGGGAGGTGAGACATGACCGCGACTTAAGATTCAAGTACCTGTAATAAAGCACAAGCTAATACGAGCCGACCAGAAGAAGCAAGGCTTAGATTACCAGATCCTGGACACAATCTTCCTAGAGATGGAGAGCCCCTCGCCTTACCTTTTCTAGCCTCTCCTTCTTGCTTGCTTACGTAGCTCTTGTCTTAGTGACTCTTTCTCTTTTATAGGTTTTTTTCTTAGTGTTAAAACGGTAGATTTTTCATTTGCCAATGAATTGGATCCACCCTGATTCGATCAATAATGAGATTCTTGACTAGAGAAAGGTTCGTGACATGGATGCTCAGCCCAACTCGGTTGGTCGGTTGGCCCACCTTACAGATGATGAGATTTTCGATCGATTTGATCAAATTTTGAAAAGTCTTTCTCACTATTCAGAACAGTGGAGCTTTCGATCAAGATGTTATCGCCTCCCCCGTTCGGGCTCTCACTCGAATCTCCACCTTTATGCGTTGGTAGGCTTTCAACTCAATCTAATAGCCTACCTATCGGGCGCCAATAAAAGAGAAAGTTTTCGCATGGGCTCATCATCTGATGCAGAACCGATGCGAGAGGGATAATATATATGGGAGAAGCGGGGATTGATAGCTTTCAAGAACCTGTGGAAAGGAAAGAGTTGTTCCCTGCATTCCTTCCTTTCCAAAGATAGTAATTAGTTTGGGCTGGCATAAAATATTTGATTGAATGAACGCCACCCTTGGTTGTTTTCAAACAAATCAAATGCTAGGCCAAGCGTTGCCAGCCGGTAATAGCCAAAGGCAAAAAAAAAAAAAAAAAGACTTTTATGGAATAAGGGCGAGAAGGAAGAGAAGAAAGATTAGTAGTTGCCTAGCCGAGGAACTTGAGGCCGACATTCAGAGTGCGGTCCCGGAGTTCAAGACGCCGCCTAAAACTAGTGTCGGTCATAGAGAGGCATTTATTTTTCAATGAAACAAACCCCATCTCTTGTTCTCTCCCGCCTCAACAGCAGAGCTAAGTGCGAATACAGATCTAGATGCAAGATGATCCTGAACCGATTTCATAACCACCATCCATCACCAACCAATCACATTCGACATCCCACTTCAAACTTTTCGATTCCTCGAGTAGCCTCCTCTATAAAGGCAGTCCAACTTCAGAGGCAGGTGAGCTGGGTCAGGAAGGAGTTTGACTGCTGGGAAGGGATCGGATCCTACTCGAAGCACTCCACCATGAATAAGAGTCTTCGGGTGGGATAGGCAGTAGAGATAGAAACTCCTATCTGTAGGGCGGGCTTTCAAGACATAGATGCACTACTCCATATGGAAAGGGCTTTCCCTCGAGGGGAAAAAGAAAAACCCATTATTTAAAGGTAAGGCCAGAAGGAAAAGAAAGAGAAATAAAAAACTCGGGACTCTACATCTTGTAGACCCTCAATTTTGTCCCTTTAGCACATGTCTTTAAATTCGTTTTCAGTGCTCCACAATAGTTCCTTGGTGGCCAATTGCTACTCATACTATTTACCTTTTTTTTTTTGAGCCACCTCGGAGATTTTGGTCGAGGGATTATCTGACCCCTTATTGTGACCCTTGGCAGCCCTATTTTAGACTTAGGCTTTTCGTTCATTTTTAGGATAACTTTTAGGATAGCTCATTTAGGCACCCTAGGCCCACTTAGGCACCCTAGGCCCATTTAGGCATTCTAGGTCCACTTAGGCACTCTAGGTCCACTTTAGGACACTTAGTTCATTAGACACCCATGTAGGGCCGTTTAAACACTTCATCGGGCTTAACTTTTATATATATAACTCTTATTATTATTATTATTATTGCATGCATTCGATAATTATATTTATTTTGTTTATTCATTTTCATTTTTTTACTCTTTATTTGTTTATTATTATCATTATCATTATTATTATTATTACTATTTTTTTATTCACTTATCTAATAGGAAATTGCTTGAATTGTTTAGACTTCAAAATGTGCATACAACCCCCTTATTGAATGATGGAATTGTACAACCTGATATCTCATTTTCTCTTTCATTTTCTTTTAATCATATTTCATTTTATTACCAATTTCATGACTTTCATTAGTTTCTTCTCTTTTCCGTTAATTTTTAATTTTATCTTATTTTGTTTTGCATGAGGAGCACCCTCTTAGGGAATTCGAGGGGGAGACACGGGCTGCCACTTGGAGATGTGAGGGTTACGTAGCATAGTGGGATTAAATTAGAAGGGTTCCACGCACAATCCGGAAAAGATATATGCAGTGCACATGATTGGAGGATTTACACGCAAGCTGCCATGTTGATAAGGATTGACACACAGCCAGAGTGATTTAGGAGGACACTTACCAAACTGGAGAGGGGTCGGTAGAATCTCAAAAGGAGTCACCATGTACGCACTTTTCAGGGATATCCATGCAGATTAAAAAAAAAAAATATATATATTCGAGAGGATGGTGAGGCTGCTTGATGAAAATGGAAGGGGGCAGTAGAGAAGGAGGGGGGATTTTTTTCGGAAAAAGAAAAGAAAGAATGTAGAGATTTTTTTGGGGAGAGAGGAGACGCACCAGAATTTTAAGAAGGAGGCATCCACCACGCATGGGAAGGAGGAGCAGCCACAAATTCTCTAAAAGTGGGGGGCTGCCACGGGGAAGAGGACTGCAAGCACACAACCGTATTCCTCACCATTAAGAGGACCAGCACGCAACACAGATCCCATAGAAGACACGCACTAGCAGCAGGTCACTCTGGGGGAATCTTCAAGGCTGCATCTTCGGAAACACCCAACCGCCATTGAAGATCTGCACCAGCACGCTAGTTCCGTCATTTGAGCACTACACCCACATCTCCATCTCGCTGGTTTTCATCCTATCATCCATACGACTGCCTTTTTGAGAAGAAAACAGTCAACGCACCTAGCCGATTGGTCTCTTTTCAAACCACGCACCATTCAGATTACTTTGGAGCTTGCATTGCCGGTTGATTTTTGTCTCATCCTATCATCCACATGGTTGCCATTTTGAGAAGCACATAGGCCATGCATCTAGCCGGCTGGGTAAGCTGATGTTTTCTTTATATTTTTTTAATTAGTCAATATAATTAATCCAATGTGTTAAAGATCCTCTTTAAATTTACTATAGCACATTTGTAATTTATCATTAGATTTGAGTTTTATTTATTTATGTGTTACTATTTATCCATTTGTTAATAAGATTGGTCCTATAGGTTAAAGATTTAGTTTTAAAATATGTTTTGGTCAGTTTTTAATTCAACTTTAGGTTTAAGTGCTCTCATAAAATTTTAGTTTGTTAAAATAATTAATCTTATGTGTTAAAGATTTGATTTTAGATTTTCCTTAATTAGTGTTTAATTCATTTTTAAGCTCAGATTTCATATTAATAATGTAAATTTATTTAGAAAGTTGATTCCATGAATTCATATTTGTTTTTAGTTTTGCTTTCATTTAATTTGGTTCATTTTAATTATTTTAAGTGCTTTTATAATTTTAGGTCATTAATAAAATCAATTCTATATTAAAAGTTCATGTCTTTAGTTTACTTTTGATTTAGTTTAATTCATCTATTTAATTCAAATACATTTATAGTTTTAGTTCATTGATAAAATTGATTCTATGTTTGAAAATTTGCGTTTTTAGGTTGCTTTAATTTAATTTGATTCATTATAGTTAGTTTAGATATTTTTTATAGTTTAGTTCATTTTTATTTTTTTTTAGTTTGCTTTGATTTAATAATTTGTATTCATTATTTTAGGTGTTTTTATAGTTTTAGTTTATTAATAATATTGATCCCATGTTTGGAAGTTCATATTTTTAGTATTCTTTGATTTAATGTGATTCATTTTAATTAGTTTAGATACTTTTATAATTTTAGTTCGTTAATAAAATTGATTCTATATTAAAAGTTCATGTCTTTAGTTTACTTTTGATTTAGTTTAATTCATCAATTTAGTTCAAATACATTTATAGTTTTAGTTCATTGATAAAATTGATTTTATGTTTGAAAGTTTGCGTTTTTAGGTTGCTTTAATTTAATTTGATTCATTATAGTTATTTTTTTTATATAGTTTAGTTCATTAATTAAATTGATCCCATGTTTGAAAGTTTCAGTTTTTAGTTTGCTTTGATTTAATAATTTATATTCATTATTTTTAGGTGTTTTTATAGTTTTAATTCATTAGTAAAATTGATCCCATGTTTGAAAGTTCATATTTTTAGTATTCTTTGATTTAATTTCGTTCATTTTAATTAGTTTATATGTTTTTATAGTTTTATTAGTTTATTGATAAAATTGATTCTTTATTTAAAAGTTCATGTTTTTAGTGTACTTTGATTTAATTTAATTCATCTATTTAGTTTAGACACTTTCACAATTTTTGGTTCATTAATAAAATTAATTCTATGCTTGAAAATACATATTTTTAGTTTGCTTTGGTTCATTAGTAAAATTAATTCTATGTTTGAAAGTTCATGTTTTTAGTTTAATTTAGTCAAACTCGTTATAATTAGTTTAGGTACTTCTATAATTTTAGTTCCTTACCCAAATTGATCCCTTTTTAGTTTTTATTTCAAAATCATTAATGTTAGTTCCAGATCATCCTTATCTTAGCTTATATGCTTTTAAAATCCTAGCGGTTAGTTCATGAATTGATACTTTGTTAGTTTGTCTAATTTAGAATGTCTTGCCTGTTAGTGATCCTTCATTTAATTTGATTTTCTTTCTGAGGCCATTGGAAAATCATGAAGATTGGCCTCTACCATCACCATTATCATTTTTGTTAATTACTAAAAAAAATTTTACTTTGAGGTTTCATTTTTGTTTTGTTCGGTATTTTATTTCTTATATTTTATTTTTTCCCAAATTAATCCTTTTATTTTAAAATAAAATACTTTTCTCAAAAAATCTATTTCAAAAAACTCATTAGAGTCATCAGGATCAAAATCTCCTTTATTTATTTATTTATTTAAAAATAATATGCAACCATATCTTGTTCGGTTCGCATCCTTCTCGGTTTTTAAGAAAAATTTTGGTTTTGAACAAAAACACGAATCGAAGCTTGTGGTCCCAAATAAATGGGATAATTCCAGGCTAAACTCGTGTATATTAATTTGGGGAATTGGTGAAACCCCTACATAAGAAAATCTTTTCAATTTTTTTTTTTTTTTTTTGCCACATTTGACACTTGTTGAAATCACGTCTATCTATTTTTTAGGAATAATATACAAGATGTATGTGATAATTGATGATTCTGTATACTATGATCACTTTTGCTATGCTAATTAGATAACGAGCATGCTAGGATTTCTATATTTTATTATTTATTACCTAACCCCTTACAACTTGAGGAAGCACGTTACAAATTATCTATGCTATCCAGGTATGTCCCCTATCATCTACTTTCTGAATTCTGTGAATATGCCTGTCATTGTGAAATAACGCTTATGTCTAATAATGCTTGAGCGTTCTAATATACCTGTTTAATTGTTTGATTATTTCAAATAAAATACATGTTGGATGATATATTGTTTAAATTAACCATCGATGTTTTATGATAGCGCTTGAGAAGCGGTCCGGGTACGCATCCTAACCTTCCTTTATTATGATTTGATCTTGTTTGGCATGCTATTTTTTGGAACCACCTAGCCTACTTAGGTATCCATAATTAACCGATTAATTGCCACATTCCCCTTAACTTAGTTAGTAGAGACCTTTAGAGGGCTTAGAGGGGTGCTACCTTTTAAAGGTACCTTCCCAATAGGTAACCTGATCCCCGGACTTAGACTCGGGTTTTTCAAAGACATGTTTTTTCCAAAAATTATGGAGTCACATTTTAGGGTTTTTCTCTCTTGTTTTATTTTCCCTTTAAAATAAAAATAAAATAAGTGGCGACTCCAACTTTTTTCCAAAAAATTAAATTTTCACAAATAAAAAGAGAGTCTCGCCAATCGAGTGGGGGCGCACGTGAAAAATGTGGGTCCACAAATTGGCGACTCCACTGGGGAATTTGAGGATCAAGCTTGAACACTAGTTGAGGAAAATGTGGCGTTTAATTGGTCGATTAGTGGGTACCTCTTTTTTTTAGGCAAAGTGATTCGATTTTCTTGCTTGTTTGGTTTGCTATCTTAACATGTTTGATTGCCTTGGATGATCACTTGATTGTTTTGCTCACTTTAGCATGATTCACTATCACATATGTTAGATAGGACTTTGTTTGTTTGATATTTATTTGCTTCGCATGACTGTTTGAATGATCACTTGATTGTTTTGCTCACTTTAGCATGATTCACTCTCACATATGCTAGATAGGACTTTGATTGTATGATACTTATCTGCTTGGCATGACTGCTTGTTGCGTGACAACCCTTTCTCTTGCATGTTCGTATGATTGCTTGTCTTCATTCACTATCTCACTTTAAATCTTAGGTTTTTCGGATGCACCCACATCCTTCATTGTGCACTTTAGATTATTCCTGAGTGTTGAGAGATGGGAGAGCCTTCACCCTTAAGAAACCCCATGGGAACGCGAGGAAGTGCATGTGTGGAGGTAATGAGCACCTTGCATGGAAGCACCCCGTCTCCTTGGAGGCGTGCAGAGGGTTGCGCACCGCCGGAGGGTATGATCGCTTCTGCTAGGGATCCTTTGACCCACCCATTTTATCCTATAGAGCCACCTCAACCTTGTAGGTTAGCCTAGACCCAATTAAGATTTCATTCCTACATGTGGGTGCATCTATGGACCTTCAGGGCTGTCTTGGTCACAATTGAGTTCAGTTATCCTCTCTGTAGTCTCCTTTTGGTGTGCTCAGAGATTGGTACATATTTGTTTCAATTAGGTCACCTTTCTGCTTAGTGATTAGTGTGTTTCCACCTCTTCTGAGTTTTCTTCATGTCATTTATCTTTTCGTGCCTTTGTACCTTATAGGAGGGTTATTCACTTCAATTTAGATTCGACTTCTTAGATCAGAGTTGGAGATAAATTGATCAGGGTTTCAAAGTAGTCAGGTATGGATCTTCAACATGTTATAGTTGATCGAATTACAGTCACCATGACTCTATTCAAGAGACATTAGCAGGTTTGAGCCAGAGGATTGATGGACAGTGAGATAGATACCATCCAGTTCAGGATGAGATGTCGTATGATTCATTACCACCCACCCCCACCACCCAGTTAGCCAGTGACATTGTTGAGGGTGACTTCGTACATATGATAAGTTTAGTGGATTATGAGTCAAAGTTTATCAAATGAGAGATCTTATAGAGGACATTAGTTTTTCTCAGATGGGAGATTTGACTGACATGATTTTCTTCATGACGAGCATGAGATGGACGTATTGGATGATAGTTGGATGTTTGGCACATTATTAGTCAGAGATAGTTCACTTTCTTGATATGCTTGAGATCTTCATTGTTGAGAGTTTAGAAGAGATTCAGTTTATTTATGTTGGGGCATCCCGCTTATGTTGATGATATGTTTGAGGACGATATTAGCCCGACTATGGTCATGGAGATTCATCTATTCCAGGAGACCCTAGGGACTTACTTGGAGTACACCACTTGTTATTAGAGAGTTGACCCCAGAGAGGAAATATGATTGACATATCTGGATAGAGACCAGTTCTCAAACCCCACCAATGTAGATTAGTTGAAGAAGTATTACATTTGAAACCATGGTCGCAGGATGGGTGGCCATCATTTCGGTTAGCCTTACACCTTATCACCTTTATTGATATATTAAACCATTGCTAGCCCATTGAGCCTCACGTGGTATGTTATAGCCTTATTTCTTTCTTATAGCCTTGATTACCATTTCTACACCCGGGTTGGGGCCCTTTGATGTATATGCATGCTTTGCTAGGAAAGTCTCATGAGCTTTAAACTTATAGGCCTATCTTCTCATTCTTGTCATCATCTCCTTATCACCCCGTTTGTTCTATTTTGCTATCATCACATGTCCATTCTCTTTCTTGCTTTTATCATTATTTGCTTCATTTTATCTATTCTCCTCCTTGGGCTGATGATTCTTCACATCTTAGTGCAAAGAGGGCAGTCATATCACTCCATTCATCCCATCATTTGGCATTGATTCAGAGATTTTAGTTTGAGAGGTTGTCTCATGGGTTGGGGTTCATGTATTCATCAGTGATTTGAGAAAGTTTATTCACTCCTTATATCTTTTCCATTGGAGTTTGATTTATTGATGATCAGAGCATGCGCAAAAAAAAAAAAAAAAAAAAAAAAAAAACGCAAAGATATGCTCATGTATGGTATCTCGTTCCATTGGGCATTTATGCCACCTTTTGAGGTTCATTTATTGGGTATATTTGTCATTGTGGGTTTTTGTGAGTTTTTCATTCCTTAAACCACTCTTATTATGCATTTGAAGTGTCAGGGATTCATATGAGAGTTTTATGAGATCCTATGCTTCTTGGATCATGGTTGATATGTATTAGGTATGAGAGATGAGTGACCTTTTACTAGGGTCTCCGGATCATTGTCTTACCCACCATTCCATCATTGGTGATATGACTTTCCTTTATTGTACTAACATGGGTTGATCATCACTCATTCCACTTTCTCATTGTTTTCTTTTGTATCCCATTACCTCTTTCCAGATCTTCGTTCCACTTTTTATCCATTCCCTACTTATTGATACCCATTACTGATTTGATACCTTTTTCACATCATTCACATATTTCATTGATGGTTTGACTACTCATCTTTCTCTCATTTCGCCATCGACATTTCCTTTGGTTACCTTTAGGTCCATGGCTCATGAGATTTTTTCTATGCATTACATTTTGTACATGAGGGTATGGGTTTGATCATTGGGTATTTGAGCCTAGTTTCCCTTCATTTCTTTCACCTTATCACCTTGGCCTACGTTACGTCCCGTGTCTTAAGACCACCCTGAGACCATGAGATCAGATGTTATCTTTGACAACCTCTACTTAGGTTGGTGTTTGGGATTTGGTTGATATATAGATGTTGTCATGTTTCTTCTTTTGGGAGATGCTTCTTTGATGCTTGGAGGTGATTTGGTGATGGATGTGGATGATTGCTTCATTTTATGGATGATATTTGATGCTATCCAGATTTTCATTCTACTGTGCATCAATTATCATACTGGGGCATATTCCCCTTTCATTTGGTTGAGATGAGCCCCTAGTGGAGCACTTTCTTTGAGTCTGGTCATTTTCATTGATCCGAGATTCCTAGTGGAGTATGTTGAGATGATATCAGTTCCAGTGGAGCATTATTGAGCTCATTGACAGTTTTCAGGATTCTAGGTTCCATCTGCGGAGTATTTTTGAGATAGACTAGTGGATCATTTTTTAGTTGGAGGCAGTTTTCAGTGTAGTGTATAGATCTTGTACACTGGGGTATATTCCCCCATTTGGAGGTCACCAGATTCCCATCAGATTTAGTTAGGGATTCATCAGAGACGTGCTTCTACTCTCGAGATTATCATATTCCTCATCATTTTGGTTATTCATTTGAGATCAGATTTAGAGAGTTTTCCTTGAGGTATTGGCTGATACTTCATTTTGATTTCTTAGCGGATTATTGTTGAGTTGGAGACAGTTGATTGATGATGTTGGATTCATCCTTTTGATTGTGCGTCAGATATCCACACTGGGACATATTTCCCTTTTTCTCTGAGGTTTTCTAGTTGTTGTTGGATGATATGACTATCCTTATTCATGGTTATAGAGATTGTGCATAGATGGATGATCATTATTGGTTTTTTACCTCACGACTTCGACATCAGATATCCATACTGGGGCATACTCCTCTCTCATTGGTGAGATTGTGCATAGATGGATGATCATTATTGTTTGTTTACCTCACGACTTCGACATCAGATATCCATACTGGGGCATATTCCCCTCTCCATGATGACATTATGTTCGGGCAACGGTGTATAGATGGATGATCATTGTTGGTTGTTTATCTCATGACTTCGACATTAGATATCCATACTGGGGCATATTCCCCTCTCCTTGACGAGATTTTGTTTGGGTAGTGGTATGAGGATGGATGATTAGTGTCGGTTGTTTACCTCACGACTTCGACATCAGATATCCATACTGGGGCATATTCCCCTCTCCATGATGAGATTGTGTTCAGGCAACGGTGTATAGATGGATGATCATTGTTGGTTGTTTATCTCATGACTTCGACATCAGATATCCATACTGGGGCATATTCCCCTCTCCTTGACGAGATTTTGTTTGGGTAGTGGTATGAGGATGGATGATTAGTGTCGGTTGTTTACCTCATGACTTTGACATCAGATCTTATACTGGGTCGTATTTCCCCCATTTTCTTTGAGTATCCTTGAGATTGAGACAATGGCCAGTTTGGTTTTAGATTGAGGACTAGCCCAGAGCTTCCGACGATCGACTGTATTAGGGCCTCCCGACATGGATTTGTTGAAATAGAGATGGGTCGCATCAGGTTTCACCCGAGGAGCGTAGGTGGATCCTTTAGTCAGATGTTCATGAGAAAGATTTGTTTTCGTCATTGTTACCTTGTCGATTGGGTTATCCGAACGAGCACCATTTTGTGCATTTTGATATTTGCTTTTAGATGAGCCACGATATACACGCTTTGAGATTTAATTTTTGAGATTCGTCGACAGAGCAATTTTTCAAACACAGGGGCCTCTTTTAGTTTTGACCTTTCAGAGGTTTGTCATGATGTATTGGTTCTTGACCCATTGATTCTAGCAGATGATTGGTTTACTGGTTGTTTCAGCAGTGTGAGCACCCTAGATACTGGGGCATATTTCCTTTCTTGGTTTCAGTAGTTCGACCCTTGACATTTTGAGTATATGGCTTTGAGCCAATTTATTTCATGTCCACTTTCGAGTTGGTCTTCTCTATTATTCCCTTCTAGGCCCTGAGCCTCATAACCCTGAGTTATTCATTCCTTCTAGACCCCGATTCTTACAGCCCTGAGCATTCTTTTTCCTTTAGGCCCTGAGCCTCGTAGCCTTGAGCTATCATTTCCCATAGACCTAGAGTCTTTCCAGCTCTTAGCTGAGCTTTCATCACTTGGTCGCCCATGAGTGGTTTGACCTGGAGTTTGCGTATCGCATTCTCCTTCTAACCGATCAGTCATAGAGCCCAGAGCTCATAGCCCTGAGCTATTCATTCACCTAGAGTCATTTTCCATCTTGACCCAGAGTCATTCATAGCACCCCGAGCCCTGAGCTCACGACCCGGAGTCATTTGCATCATTCACATCCCTGAGATGTTTCGTTTTCATCATTCTAGCCACTTGTGAGTGGCCTCGACCCGACACCTTGAGTCAGAAAGTATCCTGATCGGTTATCTATTTAGAGCCCAGAGCTCTCAACCCAGAGTCATTCTTTCCTATTTGGAGCCTAGAGCTCTCGACCCAGAGTCATTTTCCATTTTGACCCAGAGTCATTCTTTCCTAGTTAGAGTTCAGAGCTCTCGACCCAGAGTCATTTTCCATCTTAACCCAGAGTCATTCATAGCACCCCGAGCCCTAAGCTCACGACCCAGAGTCATTTGCGTCATTCACATCCCTGAGATGTTTCGTTTTCATCATTCTAGCCACTTGTGAGTGGCCTCGACCCGACACCTTGAGTCGGAAAGTATCCTAATCGGCTATCTATTTAGATCCCAGAGCTCTCGACCTAGAGTCATTCTTTCCTATTTAGAGCCCTAAGCTATCATTTTTTTAAGCCCTGAGCCTCGTAGCCATGAGCTATCCATTCCTTATAGACCCTAAGTCTTATAGCCTTGAGCTATCCTTTTTCCCTTAGGCCCTGAGCCCGCTAGCCCTGAGCTATCATTTCCTATAGACCCGGAGTCTTTCCAGCTCTTAGCTGAGCTTTCGTCATTTGGTCGCCCATGAGTGGTTTGACCTGGAGTTTGCGTATCTCATTCTCCTTCTAGTCGATCAGTCATAGAGCCCAGAGCTCATAGCCCTGAGCTATTCATTCACCTAGAGTCATTTTCCATCTTGACCCAGAGTCATTCACAGCACCCTGAGCCTTGAGCTCATGACCCGGAGTCATTTGCATCATTCACATCCCTAAGATGTTTCGTTTTCATCATTCTAGCCATTTGTGAGTGGCCTCGACCCGACACCTTGAGTCGAAAAGTATCCTGATCGGCTATCTATTTAGAGCCCAGAGCTCTCGACCCAGAGTCATTCTTTCCTATTTGGACCCTAGAGCTCTCGACCTAGAGTCATTTTCCATTTTGACCCGGAGTCATTCTTTCCTAGTTAGAGTTCAGAGCTCTCGACCCAGAGTCATTTTCCATCTTGACCCAGAGTCATTCATAGCACCCCGAGCCCTGAGCTCACGACCCGGAGTCATTTGCGTCATTCACATCCCTGAGATGTTTCGTTTTCATCATTCTAGCCACTTGTGAGTGGCCTCGACTCGACACCTTGAGTCGGAAAGTATCCTGATCGGCTATCTATTTAGAGCCCAGAGCTCTCGACGCAGAGTCATTCTTTCCTATTTAGAGCCCTGAGCTATCATTTTTTTAGGCCCTGAGCCTCGTAGCCATGAGCTATCCATTCCTTATAGACCCTGAGTCTTATAGCCTTGAGCTATCCTTTTTCCCTTAGGCCATGAGCCCGCTAGCCCTGAGCTATCATTTCCTATAGACCCGGAGTCTTTCCAGCTCTTAGCTGAGCTTTCGTCATTTGGTCGCCCATGAGTGGTTTGACCTGGAGTTTGCGTATCACATTCTTCTTCTAGCCGATCAGTCATAGAGCTTGAAGCTCATAGCCTTGAGCTATTCATCGACCCATAGTCATTTTCCATCTTGACCCAGAGTCATTCACAGCACCCCGAGCCCTGAGCTCACGACCCGGAGTCATTTGCATCATTCACATCCCTGAGATGTTTCGTTTTCATCATTCTAGCCATTTGTGAGTGGCCTCGACCCGACACCTTGAGTCAAAAAGTATCCTGATCGGCTATCTATTTAGAGCCTAGAGCTCTCGACCCATAGTCATTCTTTCCTATTTGGAGCCTAGAGCTCTCGACCTAGAGTCATTTTCCATTTTGACCTAGAGTCATTATTTCCTAGTTAGAGTTCAGAGCTCTCGACCCAGAGTCATTTTCCATCTTGACCCAGAGTCATTCATAGCACCCCAAGCCTTGAGCTCACGACCCGGAGTCATTTGCGTCATTCACATCCATGAGATGTTTCGTTTTCATCATTCTAGCCACTTGTGAGTGGCCTCAACCCGACACCTTGAGTTGGAAAGTATCCTGATCGGCTATCTATTTAGAGCCCAAAGCTCTCGACCCAGAGTCATTCTTTCCTATTTAGAGCCCGAGCTATCATTTTTTTAGGCCCTGAGCCTCGTAGCCATGAGCTATCCATTCCTTATAAACCCTGAGTCTTATAGCCTTGAGCTATCCTTTTTCCCTTAGGCCCTGAGCCCGCTTGCCCTGAGCTATCATTTCCTATAGACCCGGAGTCTTTTCAGCTCTTAGCTGAGCTTTTGTCATTTGGTCGCCCATGAGTGGTTTGACCCGGTGTTTGCGTATCACATTCTCCTTCTAGCCGATCAGTCATAGAGCCCGGAGCTCATAGCCCTGAGCTATTCATCGACCCAGAGTCATTTTCCATCTTGACCCAGAGTCATTCACAGCACCCCGAGCCTTGAGCTAACGACCTGGAGTCATTTGCATCATTCACATCCCTGAGATGTTTCATTTTCATCATTCTAGCCACTTGTGAGTGGCCTCGACCCGACACCTTGAGTCGGAAAGTATGCTGATCGGCTATCTATTTAGAGCCCAGAGCTCTCGACCCAGAGTCATTCTTTCCTATTTGGAGCCTAGAGCTCTCGACCTAGAGTCATTTTCCATTTTGACCCAGAGTCATTCTTTCCTAGTTAGAGTTCAGAGCTCTGGACCCAGTGTCATTTTCCATCTTGACTCAGAGTCATTCATAGCACCCTGAGCCCTGAGCTCACGACCCGGAGTCATTTGCGTCATTCACATCCTTGAGATGTTTCGTTTTCATCATTCTAGCCACTTGTGAGTGGCCTCGACCCGACACCTTGAGTCGGAAAGTATCCTGATCGGCTATCTATTTAGAGCCCAGAGCTCTCAACCCAGAGTCATTCTTTCTTATTTAGAGCCCTGAGCTATCATTTTTTTAGGCCCTGAGCCTCGTAGCCATGAGCTATCCATTCCTTCTAGACCCTAAGTTTTATAGCCTTGAGCTATCCTTTTTCCCTTAGGCCCTGAGCCCGCTAGCCCTGAGCTATCATTTCCTATAGACCCGGAGTCTTTCCAGCAGCTGGAGAAGAAAGAGATCGGGAGAGGGAGAAATTGCAGCTGAAAAGGGACCTCCATAGTGCGTTGTGACTTCAATATAGGATGTGGAAGCAAAAATCTCGAGTCAAATACATAGATCGAAAAACTCTTTATACGAAATCCAAGATGACCAACATTCTTTATTAGTACATATTCCAATTCTTTGATAAGTTTAACACCTCCAGCCCCAGGAAAGCCCATCTGGAACTCCTGGAATCGATTCCTCCAGTGGTATCCGAGGATGACAATGCTTTTCTAACTGCTATGCCAGATGAGGACGAGATAAAAAAGCACAGTCTTCGAGAAGGATGTCCCCTAGTCCCTCTCAGTAAGGCTTCCCAGAAAGCTTCTTTCGAACTTGTTGGCATATCATAGGCAGCGACGTTTGCAAGGCGATCCAATCCTCTTATTCTCGTGAAGGCTCAATGAATTGTTGTTTTATTACTATAATTCCTAAATAAAGTAATGCTATTTCCATTGATCAGTTTAGAGCTATATTTTATGTTTTGCCAGCTTAATCCTATTCATTATCAAAAAAATCTCGGCGATAAGGTTGCCTTCTATCTAAACTTGTATCTAAGTATCAGGGTGCCTTTATTAAGTTAAGAGCTTTAGCGCCAGACAAAATAATATTGGATTGGCATCGGAGCTTGTTAATTCGTTGCAGCTAAAAGCTAGAGGTGGTAACATTCATTGGGTTGAAATTGGACATTCAGAAGGCATATGACACCAATAATTGACACTTTTTATCATAAGTTCTCGCTCACTTTTTTGAGCAAAAATGGTTGGATTATCCTCCTTCCTTGCCACGGCGAATATGTCGATTCTTGGTGGTCCATCTGGCTTTTTTTCCTACTCCCAAAGCCTAGTTGAGCCACTGAGCCTTTATTAGGATAAAGGAAAGACCTACACCGAGTGCTCTCTTGTTGTTGGTCGTTGTCTCTGCCCCATGGTTCAAACCTTTGTGCACAGCTCTTCCCCTTAGGTCTACCCTAACCGAGCCAGATTGGAGCTCCTATCTTTTGAGGGAAATGAGAGTTTCACTTAGATTGGGTTTGTGTTCAGCCAACTTTACTACATGTCATGCTACAAGCAAAAAGACATAAAGCACCCAAGCTTGCTTCTTTCCTTATTCCCTCAGGTTCAACAGATCCGACTCTAGCTAGTTCGTTCGGAAGCTTTGAACTGTAGTCTCTCATATCCTTCTCGGTTGTTATCCTTCGTTCAATGATGATCTTCATTATATATTCTAGGATAAAGCTTTCTACGGGATGTTCCTTTCCTTGTGGAGTTCCTAGCCTGTCTACTAATTGGATAGCTTATGATCTCTAGTCCTTTCTTTCCAAGAGGAAATCTTACTAGCTTTGCACTGTTGGGATTCTGGTTTTGACTTAGACTTTGACTAAGCTAGGACAAACCTTATTTCTTAAAGAATTGGACGTCTCACCTTGACATTGGGATATGTTATAACTTCTAACTTCTCCGCTCCGAAATTGACTGACACTGACTGTCTTTACTTTAAAGGATAGGTTCCATTCACTCCCTGTAAATAAGATCAAACTGGTATGCCATTCATGCTTCTTTACAGTATGAGAACAGATTGACAGTGAAAGCTACTGGCCACACATATCTTCTTGCCAAGATATCCTTTCCTTAGAATGAATGTGCAGCTACTTCTCCAGGAAGTCACAGCTGATTCAGGAGTCATTGCCGGAGAGGGAGCATTTCCCTTCAACCCTCCCATTCCGATGATCATGAGTCCCCTTCTTCCTTTCCTTCTCAGACATGGAACTTTCTATCCTCTCCTGCTTATTGATTAGGGCGAGAGACTACTTTCCTCTCGCTTCTACGACTCCGCTCTTACCCTTTTCTTTCGGTCGAGCTAGGCTTCACTTCCTATCACCCTTAGTTGAAGGAGAGCGTAGGAAGCCAAAGACCTGTTTTGAGTTCTGAGTTGAATAAGGCAGGGATAGGTTCATTTTGAGATCAGAATCGGTCTTCGATCCGTTCATTCTGTCTTCAGGGTATACTTAAGTATAAAGAATCAACGAGGGAAGCTCATTCCGGCACCTTAACTTATTCGTGGAACAGAGGCAGATAGTAAGAGGTATTCGGACAGATAACGAAGAGTTAGGCGGGACCACTAGAGATGCTCCTATACTAAAGGCTATCGGAAAAGCAAAAAAGAGAAGGAAAGGGGTCAAAACACTTCTTGATTAGAATCTATCCAGAGGAGGACTTGGGATAAGAAGAACCAGAGAAGCTAAGACTGTGTACTTTGATCCCAGGTTATTCAATTCAATATCTGTATGAGGCTGAAACAAGAATAGCGCGTTTTTTTAAATGAAATCAGGGTGGACCTTAGGGCTGCTGTCTCTCATGCCACTGCAGAATTGGGGGGTTCGCAAAAACTTTTACAAATTTGTGCAAGAGCCGGCAGATCATCCACTCTTCTCTGAAGCAAAGAAGGTTAACATTTCAAAGTAGCGTCAAATGCCTAGGTTTGTAGAAAAAAATGAATTAGAAGATGATTGCCTAGCAGAAGCAGCCCTTAGCGTGATTATAGCGTATGCTCAGTTCCTACACACTACTCTACTCTCTAGGCTTAACTTGTCTTTTCCTTCCCCTCCACTCCCCCTCCAAAAAGAATCTGTTAGTTTTGGTTTCGAAGTGAATGAAAGGTTTTTATTAGCAGTACAAGTCCACAAATGAGGCCATGAAATAGTCAGTTTCATTATGAAAAGGGTGATAACGCTCTATCACAATGGTGCGTGCTATGCCAAATCCCCTAGTTTTCCTGCCAAGAGTTTTCATATTCATAAGCAGGTACCATACCAGCAGAAGACATCTTAGTAAGCTGAATCGACTGTCTTTGAAGTGCTTTAAGAAGGTAAAGTTGTTATTGGGAGTTGGATGTGGGACTTCGAGGAGTTTGGGGGAACTCCCCCAAGCAAATCGAATTGGCTTGAATGAATATCCCCTTCTTCCTAGGACTAAGATTAAGGACTTGAATACTATTGTATGCACAAGCACTTGCCAACCTGAGTTGAGTAGTGGACTAAGCTTGGGCTTCCATGGGGAAGCGTTCTGGAAACGTTGGAACTCTTCTTTTGTAAAAAACAAGAAGCATTTTAGGTGACATTTATTAAATATTACAACAAAGAAGACCGCTTCATGGTAGTAAGGGGTTCTCTAGCGTTTACCAACTGATGGTACGTTTGATCAACTGAAACCTCTAGATCGATTAGTTGGCGAGCAGAAAACAGATTGTTTTGACTTGAAGTCCACCATGGATAGTTGGCCTTTTGTACTCCTGTTCGAGATAATGTGTTATCTGTTCGATCGGTCGTTCGCCTCTAGTGTGGTGAATTCCGCACTAGCTTGGAACATCTTCGAGATCCCCTTTGTAAAGAGGAAGTTCTCTCATATTTCTTTTGTGGCTGGACAACCGCTTGGATACTACGCTTCTTGGCCTTTATTTGCATTGTCTACATCACATGGTTGTGTGGTGGGCTACAGAGCAGGCTCGGCCTGGTGAGCTTTTGGATAAATATGCAGTACTTGGTGATGATATTGTTATCACCGATCCTACTTTGGCTGAAGTTTACTCTAGCCCCCTAAGTAGGTTGGGAGTGACCAATGTTCCCCTCGATTGAATTGAGCTCTGATGGCATGGGCTTGAGGAAAGATCGCATACCACTTCCCGTGCGATATCGAATCCTTGAGAAAGCCCCCCTTCCCCTGTATGATTCTTCTATTCCTCGGTAAACATGATAGAGTTTTATTTCCTGCCGATGTTACTAAGGAAGTCTTACAGGGACCCGTTGGGGGACGAATCTTTTGATGACTTTTTATATGAGGATGAGCTTCAAGCTATATTCCAACTTGGATAGGACCGTGATTGATGATTGCAATGATGAAGATCCAGACTATGGAGGGTCTCTTTTTTGGTTATTTTTAATATTATGTTCCCGATCTGGTCTTGCCTTTTATCTTTAAGGCAAGAACTGTGAAGATGTAGAACAACAACCAGATAAAGACCCAGATCCCGTTAAGTTTGACAAGATTGTTTTCGAGAGAAGCTAAGTGAGAAAATGATCAAGCACCTCTCTATCACTATGCACATGGACCGTTGCCCAATTTCAATAGTGCTTGTGGATAAAGGTGTTGCCCTTAATGTGATGCCCATCACCCTGCTAAAGTATTGGGTAATAATGAGGAAGATGGTATACCAACAAATGTCTAGTTTCACAAGAGGAGAGGAGTGACTGAAAAAAAAAAAAGGGATGCTTGCTTATGGAGCTAGCAGTTGGCCGAAATAAGGTCATGGCAATGGCACCCTTATCTTTTAGCATGAAGACAGAGTTAAAATCGTGTGAGTGTGGGCTTTTTCTTGTACTCACATGCAATCGAAGCATTTCTCTATTCATATCCTTTTAGTGAAGTTTATAGGCAAAAGAAAAAAATGTCTTCCAACAGGGATCTCAGAAAAGCTGGTAACTAAAGTTGCTCGGACGATGGACATAGTACCGTCTAGGCCGAAGTCAGCTTTGCATCAGTAAGAAAATCTTCTTATAGATAATTACAATACATAAAGCCGATTCCGAAAAATGCAGCGGTTCAAGCCACCTTTGACAGAAAAAACCAGTACTTGGCTGAAGTAATGAAGTCCAACTCCCTACCAGAGTGTTTTGAGGCAGGTTGTGTGTGGTTGGTGGATGAATCTTCGACCGAAGAAAGAAAAATGGAAGACTTGGCGGTGTCCCCAGAAAAGTTAGATGATGTGAAAGCAAATGTTCAGGATCCGCTATAGGATATTCACTTAGGTACGGCTGAATATCCACGACCTGCTTATATTAGTGCTTTTCTTACTGGTTAAAATTATCCAGTTACTTAAAAAATTGGAAGATTGTTTTGCTTGGGACTATACTGAAATGCCAGGTTTGAGGTGTGAACTTGTTGAGCACCGGCTACCTCCTAAATAAGGGTTTAGGCCATTCAAGCAACCACCCTCCTCCCCTGACCAGAAAAGAGATTTGTCGTGAAGTCCGGCTTGAAGAACCGTCTTTCGCATTGTTGGAGAGTATGCTATCCCGGAACCTGAGACTAAAATTTATATCACGTTATCCATTTACCCAAATTTCTTTCCAGCTAACATCTTTTTGTATTCGGTGAATGACCCGGCTACTTTATGTTATTAAAAGAATTGAGAAGTCTTCTTACACCATTTAAAAAGAGGACACTGAGAGGAAGGTTGTACAACTTTCTCCAACTTGCTTTATTAGCAGTGAAAGCTATTATTTATATTCACAAGCTGACCAGAAGCATATGGGAATACTCGGCCTTTTGGTTTATTGACCAGAATACCCTTCTCACAAAGAGGAAAGATAAGGGGCTTATGTCTCTCTACATGAAGATCATATACTTTAAAAGAAAAGACATCCTCCTTCTTTCCAATCGCTAGATATTTAGGCTAGGAAAAATTAGTGAGCTTTTTAGAATATTCCCGACTAGATGATGTTGAGACGGACTCTCTGGAGAATCAAGCTCAACAGGCTACCTAGATGTATATCGATCTTAAAAACAGACTTGGACTTGATAATCATTATTTGCCTTGTTCCAATTCTATTTGTTTAACCTGAAACTGGTTTGGCATCAAAAGGAACTACAAATGCCTAAAAGCTTTCTCCCACAAGATGAGCTTACCTTATGACTTAAAGATCTCAAATCGCAATGAAGGAAAATACCTATTTGCATAAAGGACTGTCACAGGATCTCCCCTGGCAAAAAAGGGAACTCAAATTGCTTGAAAATCAAATCACTACTACTCTCAAGCCAGACCCTTCGGCAATTGGACGGTAATTCGAAGTCTAGTATCGGCGAACAAGTAGTCCCATCCCACGCCTTCCTCCTCGAATGCTTTGGGCATAATTTATAAAAAGATTCATGCTAAGGACTAGCGCCCCTTACTGCACTCTATAAAAGCAGATTGCCCCCCCTAATCCTATAAAGCTACAATACAGGTTTTTTTTTTTTTTTTTGTACAATAGATGCACATTATTGGGATTGGGATTGAAAATTGCATTGCCTTGATGTGCCTCTATTAGCTACATAGACCCAACGCTTCACTTAGCTATCTTAGATTCACCTATCTTACTCTTGGTGCTATCGTATAGTTGATCACGGCTGCTTAATAAGTCAATCCAATACCCAGAGTAGACAAACAATCTTCGACTCCGAGAAGAAGAAGAGTGAGTAGGGAAAAAAGCCTTGGTGATGTATCTACTTTCATCGAGTATGGTGTGAATTATACCCATGTAGTGAGAGAATATATCAAATCATTAGCTCTGGTTCACCCTCTTTATGAAAAGTAATATGCTTTTTCGAGGAAGCACCGCCCAATAGAGCATAGCCCAAGAGAGGGATTGAATATCCTGTGTATAGATTGAAGCAGGCCTTACTTTATATTTAGAAAGACTCTTTCTTTCCTAGTTGCTGATTCCGCCCATTGGGCAATACAAGAATACGCTCTGGGACTAATTCATTTTATATTACCCATTTTTTTTTTACAAAAGGACAGTTATTGACCTTAAAAAGAGGCTGATTCAATACAATAGCATTGGACTAACTCGGAATTTAGTCAAGTAGTACTGATCCCCTAAGATACATTCCAAGGAAATGGGAATGGCACTCGCTATTGATGGATTGGTGCACTCACTCCCTTATTGGTATATAGATGCAAATACCAAGAATCGGCTTCCTTCAGTGCCACTTTTGGCTATGATACCTATAACAGTGGAAGTTCGCTCATCAAAAAGCGCTATTTAGCTTTTTCAAAAAAAAGAGAATTAAAAACCCAATACCCTTTTCTTCTTAGAACGCAAGCTCTATTGTCACAATAAATGACAGGTGACTGGGCTAGGGTAGATGGGGAGGTGTTTTTTCATAGCGATCTTTCATATCCAAGCCCAAGAGACAGATCCATAGTTCAACAGTAGAAGTTGCGAATTGGTCTCAAATTCTTATAGAAACAAAAGGGATTTGGTCGAAACCAGAGCTCACGACCCAAAGTCATTCATGTTAACCACAACATTGAGTTGTTTATACTATCTAGAGCCCCAAGCTCATTGATTACTACTCAAAAAGTGCTATTTGATAGCTTGTAATTAACCCTTTTAAACACTTTTGAGTAGTAGTTATTACCTTTTAACTCAATTAGCATGTCAAGTACCTTTGCAATCGTTTCTAATCAAATTGTGTAAGTTTTGGTGCTTTTGATAGTAATTTGATCACCAAAGCAATCCAAGATTGAGGAGAGTTCTATGGAATCCATAGCAATGCAATTCGAAGCTCATTAACATGAAGAACTTAAGCTCTGAAGCTTTATAGTCCTTTGCCATAAGCAAATCATCAATGCAAGGAGGGAAAGCAAAGAGAGAAATCTAAAATGAAGAATTCAAGAGGACAGAAACTGTTGGACACTTTTGGAGCACTTCCTGGAGCTCATTTCATGTATCCTATATGTTGTTTTGAAGCTTGGGAAGTCAGGAATCCAATGCTTCAAACGGTGCATGAATCGGAGTTGAAATGAAGAAGTTAGAGCCATTGGAAGCTGATCACACCAAGTTGAAGGCCAATTTCGCAGGCTGCGAAATCACAAGGTGATGGCTGCGAAATCAGCCTTTGGCCGCGAAATGGTGACCTTCAGCTTGTGAAATTTCGCAGCCATCTTGCATGCCTGTGAACTCCTCCTGAGTGCTTCCAGATATTTGCGACCGACATTTTTAGATTTTTTGCTTCAGATATTTGATGTCTAAACCCCCATTTTCTCCTTATAATCCACCAATTATAGGATTCCCTAGTTATTAAGTAAGAACAAAGGGTGAATAACCTCATATATATTGTTTTGTAATTTTCATTACAAATATCTCTCGGGAGCTTGTTCTTAGAGACATCATCTTTTTGTATAGTTTTGAAGGAAGTAAAATACAGAGCTTTGCTCTACCTTACCTACTCAATTTGATTGTATTTTTCTTACTAGCCAAACAAGCTTTGAGGATGTTTCCTCAGAGAATGAGTGGTTAGACTTTTTTTCTCTTGGAGCTAAGTTAGCTAGGTAAGGTGTCGAATGCAAGAATTGAGAGTTTTATTGTTTCAGTGTTTAACGAAGAGAAAGTGTGACCCGTTAATGGTTTCTATGTTTTTAGTTAACTTAAAACATCTTTAATTCACCTAGGCCAACGCTTGGTAAGGCAAGTGATCTCCGTCCATTGAGATGCACTAGTTTACCTCTTGCGAGCCTTTGGGAGGTGACTTGAAGGTAGGATTTTCTAGAATTGCCAACACTTGGTAAGCTTTTGAACTCTAAAGAGACATCCATTAGTTATCTCTTGTGAGCTTGAGAAGGGAAATCCAAGGTTAATGATTACCTTGAATGGAAAATGCTAGGTGAAAGGCACGAGCCATTGCAAATTGCATTAGTGAGAGGGATTTAGTGTTTGAACTCATTAAAGGGAAGCATCTGTACCACAGCGGTTGGAGAATTAACTATATGTTAATTCTCCAATGCGAGGAAAAGAACCAAAGTGACTGGAACTCTGTTTTTGCATGAGGAGCCTGATCCTAGTGATCCTAAAACTCCAAGAAACGCTTTTCTTTATAAGTAATTCTCATTACTTTCTTTTTAGTTAGCTTAAAATTAATCATTTTTCAACCAAAGTTTATGTTTTCTTTTGAAGCTAACCTTGAAATGAAAAAGCACTAATTCAACTTTGAATTGGTATCAGTTGTAAGTTGAAAACCCTTCACAGTGAACGATCCTAGAGCCACTATGCTATATTAGCTAAGGCTATCCTAGTGCATGGTGATATAGGTTATAAATTTTGTTGATTACTCCTGTCTGAGGACCAAAGTCAAGGTACACGAGCTAGGCATGAATGAAATGGCGCTGTTTTCGGGGACCATTAAGAGGACATGAATCAGCTGATACACCAATTGGGAATGAATCAAATAGCGCCATTACCGGGGAAAGTGCCAACTTCAGAGTGATATTATTCCAGAGTACTTGTGATTTTCATCACAAGTTTGGTGATTTTTCTTTCATTTTACTAACTCTTTTAATTGTTTCTTTTACTTGTTCATACTTAATCTTGTAATTTAGTTTTATTTAATTTTAGTTTTTTTTGTAGTCTTGTTTTCTTTTGTTTTTGTTTTTGTTACAGTTGATACTAGTTGTGTATGCTAAATTGGATACGAGACAGTGGAGGACGGCTTGTGAAACGTGAAACACCTCGTAACAAGGAATTGGAATTGAGCTTGAATATCATGGAAGCTACACCTGAAGATCAGCATAGTCACCATGGTCACTAGGACAATCCCAATGCATTCAGATCAATGAGGGACCGCATGCATCCACCTTGTATGAGTGCACCATCATGTATAGTGCCCCCTACTGAGCAGATAGTGATTAGACCACATATTGTTCCACTTCTACCAACTTTCCATGGGATGGAAAGTGAGAATCCCTATGCACATATCAAGGAATTTGAAGATGTTTGTAATACATTCCAAGAAGGAGGAGCTTCAATTGACTTGATGAGGCTTAAGATATTTCCTTTTACTTTAAAGGATAATGCCAAGATTTGGCTTAATTCTTTAAGGTCAAGGAGTATCCATACTTGGACTGATTTACAAGCCGAATTCCTCAAGAAGTTTTTTCCTACTCACAGAACAAATGGCTTGAAAAGGCAAATTTCAAACTTCTCAGCTAAAGAGAATGAGAAATTCTATGAGTGTTGGGAAAGATACATGGAAGCCATCAACGCTTGTCCTCACCATGTTTTTGATACATGGCTATTGGTGAGTTATTTCTATGATGGGATGTCTTCCTAAATGAAGCAACTTCTCGAGACAATGTGTGAAGGAGATTTCATAAGTAAGAATCCGGAGGAAGCTATGGATTTCTTGAGTTATGTGGCTGAAGTTTGAAGGCGATGGGATGAACCAAACAAAGGAGAAGTAGGGAAGATGAAGTCTCAACCGAATGCTTTCAATGCTAAGGCTGGGATGTACACCTTGAATGAGGATGTTGATATGAAAGCAAAGTTTGCAGCTATGACAAGAAGATTGGAGGAGCTAGAACTAAAAAAAACACATGAAGTGCAAGCTGTTGCTGAAACACCAGTGTAAGTAAAGCCATGTCCTATTTGTTAATCTTATGAACACTTGGTGGAGGAGTGCCCTACAATTCCAGCTGCTAGAGAAATGTTTGGAGATCAAGTAAATGTCATTGGACAATTCAAGCCCAATAACAATGCTCCGTATGGAAATACTTACAACTCAAGTTGGAGGAACCATCCAAATTTTTCTTGGAAGCCAAGAGCACCTCAGTACCAACAGCTAGCTCAACCATCTCAACAAGCTTCAAGCCTTGAGCAAGCAATAGTGAATCTCAACAAGGTTGTGGGAGATTTTGTTAGAGACCAAAAATTCATCAATGCTCAACTCAGTCAAAGAATTGATAGTGTAGAGAATACTTTGAATAAAAGGATGGATGGGATGCAAAATGACTTATCTCAAAAGATAGATAATCTCCAATACTCAATTTCAAGGCTCACTAACTTGAATTCAGTGCAAGAGAACGATAGATTTCCTTCTCAACCTCACCAAAACCCCAAGGGTATCCATGAAGTGGAAACTCATGAAGGAGAATCTTCACAGGTGAGAGATGTTAAAGCCTTGATCACTCTAAGGAGTGGTAAAAAGCTTGAGTTGCCAACACCCAAGCCACATGTTGAAGAGGAAGAAGAAGAAGAGACAAAGAAGAGGGAGGAAATCAAAGGAAATAAGAAAGATATCAGTGAAGGGAAAGAGGACCATGATTCAACAGTGAATGCAAATCCGGAGAAAGTGCTTATTAAGGAAGAAATGTTGAAGAAACACATCTCTCCACCTTTTCCTCAAGCTTTGCATGGGAAAAAGAGGATCTGAAATGCATAAGAAATTCTTGAAGTATTGAAACAAGTGAAAGTCAATATTCCATTGCTAGATATGATTAAACAAGTTCCAACATATGCAAAATTCCTAAAGGACTTGTGTACTATCAAAAGAGGGTTGAATGTGAATAAGAAAGCCTTATTGACTGAGCAAGTAAGTGCTATCATACAATGCAAGTCTCCTTTGAAGTACAAAGATCCGAGATGTCATACCATTTCAGTCATGATTGGAGGAAAGGTAGTGGAGAAAGCTTTGTTAGACTTAAGAGCAAGTGTGAATTTGCTACCATATTCTGTTTACAAAAAATTGGGACTTAGTGAATTGAAGCCAACATCAATCACTCTATCTCTAGCTGATAGATCAGTGAAAATTCCAAGGGGGATAATTGAAGATGTCTTAGTTCAAGTTGATAATTTCTACTATCTAGTAGATTTTGTTGTTCTTGATACAGACCTCTTTGCCAATGAGGCTAATTATGTTCCTATCATCCTTGGAAGGTCATTCCTTGCTACCTCAAATGCAATCATCAACTGTAAGAATGGACTCATGCAACTCACTTTTGGCAACATGACACTTGAGCTCAATATCTTTTATATGTCTAAAAATCTAATCACTCCGGAATAAGAAGAAGGTCCAGAAGAGGTATGCATTATTGACACTCTAGTGGAGGAGCACTGTAATTAGAATATGCAAGACAAGTTGAATGAAAGTCTTGGGATCTTGAAGAATGCAAGACAAGAGATTCTATCTTTGTTCAATAAAGAAGAGGCATAAGAAGCTGCTAAAGAAGAGACCCCAAAGCTGAATTTGAAGCCTCTACCCATGGAGTTGAAATACACATGCCTAGAAGAGAATAAACAATGCCCTGTTGTTATATCTTCATCTCTTACTAGTCCTCAAGAGAATTCTCTAGTTGAAGTTCTCAAGAGGTGTAAAAAAGCAATAGGATGGCAAATATATGACTTGAAAGGCATTAGTCCTTTGGTTTGTACACATCATATATACTTGGAGGAAGAAGCTAAACCAATTCGCCAACCTCAAAGAAGATTGAATCCTCATTTGCAAGAGGTGGTGCAAACGGAGGTTCTGAAGCTACTTCAAGCAGGTATTATTTACCCTATATCTGACAGCCCTTGGGTGAGTCCTACTCAAGTGGTACCAAAGAAGTCAGTGATTACTGTGGTTCAAAGTGAAAAAGAAGAAGAAATTGCTACACACCTCACTTCAGGTTGGAGGGTGTGTATTGACTATAGAAAATTGAATGTTGTGACAAGAAATGATCATTTTCCACTGCCATTTATTGATCAAGTGTTGGAGAGAGTCTCTGGCCATCCATTCTATTGTTTCTTGGACGGGTACTCTAGGTATTTTCAAATTGAAATTGATGTTGAAGATCAGGAGAAGACCACTTTCACATGTCCATTTGGAACATATGCCTACAGAAGAATGCCTTTTGGTTTATGCAATGCACCTGCAACATTCCAAAGATGTACGCTAAGTATCTTCAGTGATATTGTGGAGCGAATTATGGAGGTTTTCATGGATGACATCACCATATAAGGAAGTACATTTGAAGAATGATTAGTCAATTTGGAAGCAGTTATTAAATAATGCATTAAAAAAGACTTGGTGCTCAACTGGGAGAAATGCCATTTTATGGTACATCAAGGAATTGTCCTTGGCCATATCATCTCCGAGAAAGGCATTGAAGTTGATAAACCAAAGGTGGAACTTATTGTCAAATTGCCATCCCCAACAACTGTAAAAGGAGTAAGGCAATTCCTTGGCTATGCAGGGTTCTATAGGAGGTTTATAAAAGACTTCTCTAAGCTATCAAAGCCTCTTTGTGAACTTTTGGCTAAGGATGCTAAGTTTATATGGGATGAAATATGTCAAAAGAGTTTTGATCAACTGAAGTAATTTTTGACAACAGCTCTAATAGTGAGGGCTCCCAATTGGCAACTACCCTTTGAAGTAATGTGTGATGCCAGTGACTTTGCTATAGGAGATGTGCTTGGCCAAAGAGAAGATGGAAAGCCCTATGTGATCTACTATGCAAGCAAGACATTGAACGAAGCTTAAAGGAACTACACAACTACAGAGAAAGAATTGTTAGTTGTGGTATTTGCCTGAGACAAGTTTCGTGCTTATCTAGTAGGGTCTTTCATCATTGTTTTCACTGACCATTCAGCCTTGAAGTATTTATTGACAAAGCAAGATGCAAAAACAAGGTTGATTAGATGAATTCTTTTACTACAAGAGTTCAATCTCCAAATCAGAGATAAGAAAGGAGTGGAGAATGTGGTAGCTGACCACCTTTCAAGGTTGGTTATTACACACAATTCCCATGTCTTACCTATTAATAATGACTTTCCTGAGGAATCACTTATGTTGCTAGCAAAAACTCCTTGGTATTCTCATATTGCTAACTATCTAGTTACTGGTGAAGTTCCAAGTGAGTGGAAAGCACAAGACAGGAAGCACTTCTTTGTAAAGATTCATGCTTATTATTGGGAAAAGCCTTTCCTTTTCAAGTATTGTGCAGGTCAAATAATAAGGAAGTGTGTCCCTGAAGAAGACCAACAAGGAATCCTCATCCATTGCCATGAAAGTGCATGTGAATGCCACTTTGCCTCTCAGAAAACAACCATGAAGGTGTTGCAATCAGGGTTTAGTTGGCCATCACTCTTCAAAGATGCCCACATCATGTGTAGGAGCTATGATAGATGCCAAAGGCTCAAGAAGCTAAGAAAAAGAAATCAAATGCCCATGAACCCCATTCTAATAGTAGATCTCTTTGATGTTTGGAGCATTGACTTCATGGGACCTTTCCCAATGTCTTTTGGTAACTCTTATATATTGGTGAGGGTGGATTATGTTTCTAAGTGGGTTGAGGCAATCCCCTGTAAACACAATGATCACAAGGTGGTTCTCAAGTTTCTTAAAGAGAACATTTTCTCAAGATTTGGGGTGCCCAAGGCCATAATCAATGATGGAGGTACTTATTTTTGCAACAAACCTTTTGAAACCCTATTAGCCAAGTATGGAGTGAAGCATAAGGTAGCCACACCTTATCACCCTTAGACTTTCGGGCAAGTTGAGCTAGCAAATAGGGAAATCAAGAACATATTGATGAAGGTGGTGATCACAAGCAGAAGAGATTGGTCTATTAAGCTTCATGATTTACTATGGGCATATAGAACAGTTTACAAGACTATTCTTGGCATGTCTCCCTATCGCCTAGTCTATGGCAAAGCATGTCATCTCCCTGTGGAAGTTGAATATAAGGCTTGGTGGGCAATCAAGAAGTTAAACATGGACTTGATCAGAGCCGGGGCAAAAATGTGCTTAGACCTTAAAGAGATGGAGGAATTAAGAAATGATGCTTACATCAATTCCAAAGTTGCAAAACAGAGGATGAAGAGGTGGCATGATCAATTAATCTCCAACAAAGAATTCCAGAAAGGACAAAGATTTTTACCCTATGATTCAAGGCTCCATATCTTTCCTGAGAAGCTCAAGTCAAGGTGGATAGGCCCTTTCATTATTCACCAAGTGCATCTCAATGGAGTGGTGGAATTACTGAATTCCAATAGCATAAACACTTTTAAAGTCAATGGTCATCGTCTCAAGCCATTCATTGAGCCATTCAAGCAAGTAAAGGAGGAAATCAACCTCCTTAAGCCACAAAAAGCATAATTAGAAAAGGGTTAGATGGACTTGGTTTCACCAAAGTCCATATTTTTGTTTAATTTTGTTAATTTAAAAGCTTTAATAATTATTTTGATTTTTATTTTGGTCTTGAATTATGTTATTTTTATGCAAATTAATCTTTTTGAATGACCTAATTTAGGAGGAATTGCAAAGAAAATGAAGAAAGGTCTCAAGGAGCCAAAAAGGAGTTCAAAAGCAAGGAAAATCCATGGTGTGCGAGATTTCGCAGCCCAAAGGGGCCCTCTACGAAAATGACCCTTGGCTGAAAAATATTTTTGCAGCCCCAAGAAGCCCGCTGCGAAATCAGGCCTTGGCTGCGAAATGCTCTACGAAATCCACAAAGCTTTAAAACTCCAATTTTCGCAGCCATAACCCCATTTCGCAGGTGGTTTCGCAGCTGTGAAACCACCCCTTGGCACACGAGTGCCATTTCGCAGCCTCCCCCCCCCTCCTCATTTCGCAGCTACGAAATGGGCTGCGAAAATGCCCTTCCGCTGCAAAATCGACCTCCTGCTGCGAAATCACTCATCTGCTACGAAAATTAAAACCGTCCCTTGGCATCCATTTTTAAACGTTATAAATTCCACATTTCATTTTAAACCGGTCATTTGAACTTCAAATAGGTGCCAAAGAGGAGCCAAACTAAAGCAACCTTCCATCTGCCTCTCCAATTGGGTTCAAGCCGCACGCGCACCTCCGGCTACCTTCTCTAAGATAGCCATGGCAAAAACCCGAGGAGCTAAGTCCTCGTCTCCTTCAAGTCGTCTGAGAGCCCCAAGAGAGACCCCTGTTCAAGGCTCCATACTCGAGCCTCCACGGCCACTGGTCGTCCCACCTCCAGTTGAGGACGCATCATTGAGTCCTCCTTCGAGGCGCTATGAGACATGGAGGCCACCCATCACACTCGGGGCAAGTTCTTCCCGAGCCAAAAAATCAGGTAGCCGTCCTCCAAAGAAGAAAGCCAGGGTATCAGCACCAATTGACTTATCAAAGCCGTCTTCAGAGCCTCCATCAGAGCCTCAACCATCTCAGCCACCAGCCACAGAGTCTCAGATTCCCTCAAGGATGACTCCTGAGGTGGTTATCAGATGTCCCATGGTCACTCAGCCACCCATTGAGGGTAATTTGGATTGCAGGGCTAGGCCATTCCACTCCGAGCTTTGCTTTGACATAGCTACTTTCAGACTTCAGCTAGAGCTCAGGGATTCCTTCCATCTGCTACAGAGGTACCATATGGAGCACTTGATGACTCCCAGGGATTTTTTCTATCCCCATATAGCATTGGACTTTTATCAGTCCATGACCACACACCAGGTCCGAGATCCTACTATCATCCACTTCACCATAGACGGACGCCATGGTATTCTGGGAGCTAGACACATAGCAGAGGCCCTGCACATTCCCTACTAGCTAGCATGTCCAGAGGATTATTGAGACTGGACTCATCCTTCTCAGAGCAACATAGTTCATATTATGTCCAAAGGGGCATCCACACGCCAGTATCTGTTGAGGAAGGAGCTCCCTCCTAGCATGTTTTTTATAGATGCACTCATGCGCCATAACATCTTTCCACTTCAACATTGGGTGCAGAGGAGAGAAGTTTTCTAGAGGCATTGTTCAGGATATCTGAGGGATTCTTCTTTGGCCCTCATCATCTCATTATGGTCGCTCTTCTGTACTTTGAAGAGAAAGTCTATAAGAAGAAGCTGCTCAGAGCGAATGCTATTCCACTTCTCTTCCTGAGATTGCTATGTCAGATTTTAGACTACTTGGGGTGCCCATCTGAGCCTCAGCTTGAGCGCAAACGCATTTGCCGACATATATTTACTCTCGAAAAATGGACAAGTATGACAGCCTATGGTGTAGAGCCAGGAGCCCCAACTGGACCAGAGCATCCAGAAATTCCACATCCAGAGCATCCAAAGGAGCCACAGACGGTTTAGATACCAGCTGACTTGAGAGCACCTGCCCCTGTAGTGCCCTCTACCGAGCCTATACCTGAGGTTGCACCCTCTGCTCCTCCTGCCACACCACGGACTCCCTTTGTTATTCCATCTATATCAGAGCCCCCTCTTTCATTTGAGCCTAGGATAACATATCCATTTTCGAGTACAGAGGCCTATGTCACACTTTGCAGGCATTGACCACTTCTTAGAGCATCCTAACTCAGCAGATGACAGCTCTTCGTGCTCATCAGGAGCAGATTATCGCCACTCAGACTGAGCGTACTGCCATCCTTAGGCAGATTCAGCACCATCTGGGTATTCTATCAACTCCTGAGTACCCCATTCTTATCCTCTCAGAGCCCACAGAGCCATCACAGGCCCCTCCTTTCATAGAGCATACTATGCACCCTGAGGAGCCGACTACAGGAGAGGCAGAGACATCCACCTTCAGCATTCTGCCTCTGCAGCTGAGCCATCATCTTCACATCATCCTCCTACCACTATCTGATCATTTGCATAGTTTCCTTTATGTGTTTCCTTACTATAGTAGCACTTGTAATCCCATGCTTTTGATATTTTATATACTGGGATTGGTTGTATTACTTGTTTTCCTCTATAGTGTACTTTCATGAAGTAATACAAATCTTTCAATTTTTGAGTACTCTTGACATTATTTTATTTTAATTCCTCTTCTAATATCTTTTATTGTTTTTGAAACATGTGGTTTCTCCTATTCTACTCAAACTTCATACCATTCAGAAGGCACCACTTCCTCCTTGTAGTTTCAATCGCTCATGCCACATTGAAGACAATGTTCAGCTTGGTTGGGGGGAGAGTCGAGGAAGGAAGTTTTGTTATTAATGCTAAGTTATTTTGGTAATTTAGTTGATTTTTGTTTAATTTTAAAATTTTTAAAGTTTTTATTCTACTCTCCATGGTTATTAAGGAAAAATTCTCAAATTAAAATAAGAGAAATCAAATTTTTGTTTTTACTTGACTTAGAGTTTGTATTATGCTTACTAAAGTTGATGAATTGTTGAACTTCTATTGAATTCAAGCTTAGTTCTTCCACTTTAAGCTATTCACACACTGTGCACAATAGATTCTGAGTATAAGATGAAAAACTATTTCCCTCTTGACTTAGGAAAATTTAGACTTGGTACCTTTGACCTCATTTAATAGTGTTGGGACACCTTATAAAAGGCCAATGAGCCTTTGAAAAAAAAATTAAAAAAATGTTTGCTTGCCTTGAAACCCGAGCAAGGTCTGAGGGGTATATGGTGAAAATCTTTAAAACCTGGTGCCCTATGCCTTAATTGGTTGGGAGTCACCGACCTCAATGTTCATTACAAGGGTGAATAGGTGGAGTTTAACATACTGTAGGTGCTTGGGTATTAAAATTCATTCTCAAAAGTCCGGGATAAAATCCGAGGAATTAGTGGTTGAAAGATCCTTAAAGCTGGATGCCCTAAACCTTAATTGGTTGGGAGTCATTGATGGACCCCCTTTACATGGACAATTTAGAACAAATACCTTTAAGCCTTGTACTCCTACAATGAAAAAAAATTTGTGAAATAAAAGGGTGCGTTCTTAGCCTATTGAATTTGGTCAGTTTGCTAAGTGTTGAAAAAGAACTAGG